>JAAGAY010147310.1:0-84836 GCA_011801015.1 Ardeotis arabs
CGGGGACCTCACCAGACCGCCACGATTTCTCAAATATGATGGCCAGTGGCTTGGCAACTTCATCCGCCAGTTCCCTCAGGACGCGCGGATGGATCTCATCAGGTCCCATGGATTTGTGCACCTTCAAGTTCCTCAGATGTTCCCGAACCTGCTCTTCGAGTACAGTGGGTGGTTCTTCGTCCTCGCAGTCCCTGCCTGTGCCTTCCACGGCTTGGGTGGTGAGACAAGAGCCCTTGTTGGTGAAGGCTGAGGCAAAAAAGTCATTGAGTACCTCAGCCTTCTCCATGTCCTGGGTAACCAGGACACCGGTTTCCTTCCGAATGGGGCCTACATTTTCCTTGGACTTTCTTTTGTCCCCTACATACCTGTAGAAGCTTTTCTTGTTGCTTTTTATATCCCTGGCCAGATTCAATTCCATCAGGGCTTTAGCCTTCCTCACCGATCCCTGGCCACTTGCACAGCCTCTTTGTAGTCCTCCCAGGCTACCTGCCTCCGCTTCCACCCTCTATAGGCTTTCCTCTTCACTTTCAGTTGGTCCAGGAGCTCCTTGCTCATCCACGCGGGCCTCCTGGCCTTTTTGCCCGGCTTCTTCTTCCTCGGATGCACCTCTGCCGAGCTTGGAGGAGATGCTCCTTGAATGTGGACCAACTTTCCTGGGCCCCTCTTCCCTCCAGGGCCACCTCCCATGGCACTTTGCCCATCAGGTCCCTGAAGAGGCCGAAGTCTGCCTTCTTGAAGTCTAGGGCTTGCCATGTAGTTTCCTCGCTGCCCCATGGATCTTGAACTCTACCGTGTCATGGTCGCTACAGCCAATGTTGTCCTTCAGTTTCACATCCCCCACCAGTCCCTCCCTGTTGGTGAGCACAAGGTCATATATATTTATATATATATATTTTAAGTCAGGCAGCCTTGAAGTCTCTGCTAAATGCATTTTGAGGAGATAAGACCACAATTCCCATGTTCATACACATGGAAAGCAAAGACATTCTAGCCTTCAAATGGAACTACTGATTTACTCATCAGCCATATATAACAAAGCACCTACATCTTCCAAGTACTCTCCTGGCTCAAGTCTGTTTAGTTTGTGAAATTTGAGAGATCACAACAGGTGTTAATTGCAGGCCATTCTGTGATGTTTACTTTGTATTACTATACAGAATAAATGTGAGAAACATAACCATGTTAGAAATTTCCAGTCCAGCAAGCCAAAATTTCAGACCATTTACCTGAAGTTCTGTGGCTTTACAGTATATTAAGAGTCCTCTATGAGGTTAGATTTAAATGTAAAATTTCTCATCTTTTATACAACCATTACAGTTAATTTAAGAAAATTTAATGCTGTAAGCTATTTTGAAGCAATATCTTTTATATTCTTGAAATTATAACCCATTAAATTACTGTTTTCCTTTGTCCAGTGATTGTAGTGTTTTCAAGGCAAGTTAAACGTGTTACATGCTAAGTCATTTGTTATTGATGTCAGGTCACACCACAGGAAAAATAAACAGAAATTATATTTTTACAGGAGATTTATAATCTGCTTCCATTAACTAGAAGCTCTTTGTTTTCATTTTCATTTCATTTATTTGATTTCCTACATTTTAGCGAAATCTCATGCTATCCTTTCCCTAAAAATAATAAAGCAGCCCTTAGATGTTCTCACACGTGCTCAATAGTACTCAAGGTTATACTATCTGCCCAGAAAAAAGTAATTTTAAATTTAGCATGGAAATAAGGAAGAACATAGCTATTTGAGCTTTGTGCCTTTAAAGAGAGGATATACAGACCCTAAATAATTTCAGAAGTACTTGAATATTTCCATAGTCCCTCTTCCTCTCTTGAGAACATGTGCTGCAAAGACTTTGCCTTTAGGAATTCCATGCAGAACAGCTCTGTTAAACATATTCCAGAGGAGACACTGAAAGACATAACAACTGTTTTCTATATTTTTGAATATAGTCTGCTATTTAATTACAAAATAATTCCTCTTCTCTTGCAGTACTTTTGTCTTTAGTGCCCTGGAAAGATTGAAGATATGGGAGGCTCCGTTTCTGAAGTGATGCAGCTATGCCCTGTGGCCTTTGCTGCTACATCAGAGCACTATTACTGATAAAGTGCTCCACAATACAGGTTTACAAACTGTTTAGCTTCAAATCGTTCCTTTCTTCTGCTGTCAGCAAACGTAAGGACTCAGCGTCTGAAGATGTTTAACAGATGCAGCTCCTGTGAAGTCAGCACTCTGCACTTTACAGGAATAAGATGTACCAGAGAACAGCAGCTTCCTTTTCCCGAATCTAACCTTGGTAACCACACAAAGCCTCACATACTATGCTTAAATGCAGGATGGGTTACAGTTACATTATTTTTCTTTGAGTTTCCAGTGTTATTCTCTCCATTTCCCCATCTACCACTGAAGTCACTTCACCTAAAAGCAGAGAAGATAATGGATAAAATTACTTCTGAACAAAATCCTACTATGGTATCCTTATGTTACCTCATTACTTCTTGCATAAAAAGTGAGACTTTTAATTGACCTTATTGAGGGCTTCATAAGTGGTGAAATGGCTTCTGGAGACACAGACAGAATGAGAAACTAAAGGTTTCAGGAAGACTAGAGCTGTGATTTTCCATGCACTGGTGAAGTCAATTCTAGATGCCAGAGTTGGCCCTTCAGAAATCTACTCCGTCCTAAATAAGGAAAACTTCTAAAAACTTTGAGTCTACCCTGACAGGAAGTGTGGATTTCCTGTATTTCTTAGCATATGTTTACTCTTAGGATATCTACTTAATGAAATGCACTCCTAAAAAAGATAAAGGCATACGTGTCTTGATTTGATCCTGGAGCCAGCAGGATTTAACGAGCAAGACAGAACAGCAGGAAGATCCTTCCCTCAGTGCTGAAAGCGAATGGATTCAGTTGCTTAACAGATCATCTGGTGTCCGTTTGGGATGCCGTTGGAAGTGTGCTCTTTTGCCTCTGCAAGGAGACTGATGATACTGAAAAAGCTGTGTTGACCTAACGCAAAACCCATCTTCCACTGAAAAAATTTTACATTTGTTTCATTTTGCCTTTTTTTGAGAATCTAGAGTTTCATGTATATTTCCTATCCCCAAGAGTTATGTTGCACTTGAGTTCCAACAGGATTTTAAAATTTCAATAATCTCTTTCCAGACAGAAATTTAGCAGAATAGTATTTAAAGATAAAGGTAATTTTAGTCTATCTGAAAAACATGGCATTTCACAGCCTTTCAAATAAACAGAATGACCTTTTCTTAAGCAATATACTTCATATATATTTGAAAGAATATTTACTGAACACTAGAAACTAATTTACTCTTTAAAGTAACTAAAACGTTTACACAAAGAGAACAAAGGAAATCTTTAAGTGATCTTTATAAAAATATTTAATGAGTTTTAATGAAATCATACCTCCTTCCCACTCCCACATACCGTCCAAAACTTTTTAGTGATGCTATCCCTACATCAATTCCACTTGTATATTCTTTGGAGAGATAGTGAAATAACTAAAGATTCAGTAACTGATGGATTTTTTTTAACATTATTTTAGTTTCCTGACAAGATCTTAGGACATTAAAATTAGTTTGTCAGGAAGATGGCTAAAAAGACTCTGACAATCTCTCCTGGATTTGATTTTGGTTGTCTTCTCTTTTGATGCAAGTGATTTGGTTACAGGCTAGTCAAAGAATATATGTTTTATTAGGCTTCTAGAACAAAACAGTTAGAAGTGATAACATATCTTTTAATCTTAATAGCTATTGGATAAACACCAATAAGATTTTTGCATGAGGATAGTTATGCTGTAGCAGCTACATTGTTTGCTGCTGTGCAGAGATCCTGACTGGAGACGTCTCTGCTGGGAGAAACTCTTGGACAGATTTCTCAGATGGCTCTTGTAGCTTTATTCTGGGGATCAGGAAGTCACCACAGACAGTTTACCAGTTCTAGCTCCTGTCAGTGCAGTTAGTTTTGCATTGCAATGCTGGAAGAATATTATTCACTTGTGAAATGCAAACCAGCAGGACAAGTTATAAAAATTAATAAAAATTAAAAGAGGGGGAAAAAAACTCAGTGTGCTGCATGTGAAAATGTTTGTGTGGATCTAATTAACATTCCTGAACATAAAAGGAAAGTTAAATCATTAGACAACATTAATACCTCCAATACATCTTCCATATGCTCTTTAGCTTTCAAACATTGGATGTGACAATTTGTTCATATGTAGCATAAGGTTCAGTGTAAATACAGCGCTTGAAGCAAAGCTTTAAACTTGCAATTTCTCTTTGAAGTGAACAATGTGTTCACAAATGAATTAGATACTTACATATTCTGTGAGAGTTTCTGAGCAACTCTCCACGTTTAAGTCCAAAGTTAACGTTCCCACAAAGCTTCATCATTCTATTAGAGAGAGAAACTATATGCAATTCAATCATCTAGATTGTGTTATCAAGTTTTGGGATCAAACTGCTGAATGAACCCATGTGTATGACACTTCAGGAGCATCTTGGCATTGCTAAAGATAATGACAAACTCATAATTACGTCAATGTGAGGCAGGTTTAATCTTCACTTTTATAAAGCCTTGTTTGCTGAAATTTATATTCTAAAATTCTAGGGCTGTATTTATTCCTCCCCCAACACGCACCCCTCAGGATCTCCTCAAGGTGCACTCTAGATAAACAAAGTAATACATTACAATGTGAACAATATAGTATAATAACGTTTAAAGAGAAATAATACAAAATAGGAGCAAACCAGAAAAAGCAGAGAAGTGTGGCTCTGTATTCTAACAGTCTTCCTAGTCTTTTCTTTGTTCTTCATTTTAAGGAATGAGGCCTTTGGGAAGGAGCTTTCTTCTCATTTTATGTAGCACATCTAGTATTATACGGCCTAGGTATGTTGCCCATCAGGCACTCCTGAAATGAAACTAATAATGAATAATGAGCTAAAATTTTCTGTATATTTACAAAAATAGAAGTCATGCATACAAAACCAAAAGCAGTCTGTTTTCAGGCCCCAATAAAACTGTGAATTGTTCAGGATTCTATATTTTACTTTAGTTTTTCCACCATAGTAGGATAAAATGTCCAGGGATACAGATTAGTATGCATGTGGAAGCACTGAAATATAATTTATTTTTAAGGCAACTACCTTAGTTTTTGTAATTCACTTAGGAATCCGTGTAAAGGTTTTGCATGCATTAAATTATTTTCTTCACATTTCATTCAACTCACAGTGGGACAATCAGCTTCAGGTTTCAGTTATGATTCAGCCTTGATCACAGTACATTATTATATCCACAGAACCATCATTTGCTTTTCTTTCTCCAGTTAGAGATGATTGGGTTGCTTGCAGCTTTCTTAATTAGAAATCTGCTTATTTTGACTGGACTTTTGTTAAGGAGATTAAAGGATATGGTGAATATATGATTTATGACTAAAATGGAAAGTTATCTGGCAAGTAAAATAGAAGTGATGCATAAGATTAGAGCTTAGTCTTCCCCTTCTGCAAATGTAGCCTGGTACAGCACAGGAAACTTTATTGTTAGCTGTAGCCATCCACCTTTCTATTTGCACAGCATGATGACCATTTTCAAGGAATTAATATTTTCACTTAGGCAGACTAGAAAGTAGCATGGATACCAAGAGACCAACTGTACACTTCAGAAGCCTATTTTGTAAAGTAGCTTCTGTATGCTACAGAGTCAGTTCAACTTGATTTCACCAAAACCACACATTTTACAATCTCATCCTCTTGCTATTATGAGGAGTTAGTTTAGATACTAGTGGATTAACACTGAAATATCCATTCCATCCTGCAAAGTGCACATGTTCTAGACAGTATGTCTTTTATGCAAATAGAGGGAATATACAGTTTGTAACTCCCTTAAAAAATATAAGCAATATATGGATATGTATTTTATTTGGCATATCTTGTATATCCACAGGAACAGAGGATAAAGCATAGCAAATCACTAATAAGATACTGAAAATACAAAGGCATGGTACACAAAGTACTGGCCCTCTCTGAAGCCATATGGAAGATCACATGAATACAATGAAGACATCATGTCATGTATACCTTGCTAACTACTTGTGCTTAGAGAGCTTTATGTATAGGACGTGAATTCATAGCTCTCTTCTGCTAGGAAATACTGAATTTGATCAAAGCACTCAACAGAACTTGTTCTACATCCTAGAGCACCTCAGGGACGGATTGTCTTTACCTGTTATCTGTCCTTCCTATTGGCACTGCTGTAGTGTGTGTGAATTCTTAAATACTTCTTACAGAGAAAACCAGTTTTATACGTTATCAGTTTACTATTTTAGAACCTATTCTCAACTACAGCTAGGAAAAAGCAGAGTTGGACTTGGGATGTAAAAATTCTAATCAAGATAGTCAAGATACCTGAAAGGGGCTGGAGCTGCCTCAATTTTTCTTCCTGACGCTTACATCAAAATTTTAGAAAATTGCCTTTGGTACTTGTTTTCCATTACTTTTATTTCATTAAATGTGTGGGAATTAAGTTGAAATGTTTTTGGTGCTGAAGGAAAAAATACCTTTACTTGATATCATAGAATGGTTTGGGTTGGAAGGGATCTTAAAGATCATCTAGTTCCAACCCCACCCTATCATGGGCAGGGACATCTTCAAATAGATCAGGTCACTCAAAGCCTGGTCCAATCTGGCCTTGAACAGTTCCAGGGATAGGGCATCTGCAACGTCTCTGGGCAACCTGTTCCAGTGCCTCACCACCTTCACAGCAAACAATTTCTTTCTTATGTCTAATCTAAATCTACCCTCTTCCAGTTTAAAGCCATTATCCCTTGTCCTGTTACTACATGTCATTGTCAAAAGTTCCTCCCATGTTTTCTTGTAGGCCCCCTTTAGGTACTGGAAAGCTGCTGTAAGGTGTCCCTGAAGCCTTCTCTTTGCCAGGCCGAATGATCCCAACTCTCTCAGCCTGTCATCAAAGGAGAGGTGCTCCAGCCCTTGTGGATGTGGATCATACTTGTGGCCCTCTTCTGGACTTGCTCCAACAGGTCCATGCCCCTCTTATGCTGGGGGTTCCTGAGCTGGACGCAGTACTCCAGGTGGGGTCTCAGGAGAGCAAAGTAGAGGGGCAGAATCTCCTCCCTTGAACCTGATCTTTAAGGTGGGCAGTTCTTCATTCTCCTAGTCCCTGCCTTTGCCTTCTGTGACTTGGGCAGCATGGCTAGAGCACTTGTCAGTAAAGACTGAGGCAAAAAAGTCATTGAGTACCTCAGCTTTCTCCATGTCCTGGGTAGAGGAAGGATATGAAAAGTTGCTTGTTTGATTTTTTTTTTTCTAGGAATAAAAGATATTTTTTCTGCATCAGATATAAATATCTGACTTCACATTTTTGGTTCTCTTATAAAAATTTAAGAATTAAAGATTTGTATAACTTTATGTCAAGTACAGATTCCATCTTAATTAATACTGGAAGACAGGCTGAATAATGAGATGGACATTTCAAGGTTTTGCTCTATTATGTAGAATAGACAGTGGCCTAGAGAATAAGAGGGAATAGATATCTAAAAATGGTGCCACTTTGTATCAGATGTCTCAGACAATCAACAACTTTGAATCAGTTTTTTATTAAAGCAAGCTGTAAAAAGCTGCTGATCTTGACTGGCAAAGCAGGATGGTCTTTGTAGGAGCAGGTAGTAGTTTTTTGACTTCTGTCGTGGACTGTGCTATTATGGCAACAGCTGCTACAGTATGAGATACCTGGAAGAACTAGGGACAACTGGACTGAGCACAACTAGGGTCACACTCTTTTTTCTTTCTTTCTTTTTTTTTTTTTTCGTACTGCTTGCTGCTAGCTTGTCTGTGAAAAGACACAGTTGATTTCATGTGCCCTCTTTTTTTCTATCTCCCTTTGAATTTGAGTAATGAGACTTGTCTCATGAACCACTAGTGGGATTGCATTGACCTACATCTACACACTAAACAGAAATTGCTAGAAATGTTTGAAGACTTAAGTATGCTTCACATGCTATAAAGCTGGTGACATTACTTAAAAACAATAACCGGTAGGAACTAACAGAGAAAATGTGTATTTTTAACTGAAGTAAAGTGATATCAACATAATGTTGCAACTTCTAAGTTAAATCTATATACCAAACAGAAATACTGTAGAAAGTTTATTTGGAGAAAAAAAATCAATAAAGGTGTTTTCCTTTTCCTTCAAATTATTCATAGCACAATTTTTAAATTTATTTTTATGTTTTAGTATGTTTTCTGAATATAACAAATATTTATTATGTTGTGAAGACACAGAGTATACTTTCCCCCTTTGAGAATTCTGCTGCCAACAACTGAAACATGCTGCAAGGCAGTTTAGATTTATACAGTTTAGACTTTTAAGCTTTCCTCCAAAAGATGCAGTGCCATTCTTCACGCATACTTGACAGATTATTGCTTCTTCTTCATAGCTTCTTTGCTTATGCTAAAAAAAGTTTTCGCCATCTATGGCAGGCTAATTGATTCAGCACACAACCTTGTATTTAAAATGCCCCTGTAACGCCAGCAGTCCTTAGAAGCAGCACTGCAGACAACACTGTAGACACAGTGGTTAAATTTCTGTAGCAAGACTGATGAGACAACATTAGAATTGACAGTGGATATAACACATGTAAGCATTCTATGAATGTTTCTAAAAGTCAAAAGAGTAGTTGTGGAGCTTCAGCTCTCCTTAATCTTGGGGTACAATAAAAAAATAAGTCAAAGACTGACATAACTGATTTTCAGTTGCTTACTGTTGACAGATTATTTTGAGCCTTGGGGCTTCATAGCTGCGAAGTGCTCCACATCATTACATCAGTCAGAAACACCCTTCTTGTCATATTGAAATTTTACTTATTTAAGAATCTCCCACATGAGGAAATATAATATTATCCATGGAAAAAGACACTGCAATCCAAATGAGAAGAAGGGTCTCCTGGACAATGAATCGCCAAATATCTCCTTATCTTTGTTTTTTTTTTTAGCCAGTAAATGTATTATGCTCAGTTGTACTGTGAAAGAAATATATTAAGGTAATGATGAATTTAAGTGTACCTCAGCACCATGCCTCATTTAAAAAAAATATCGGTAAAAAGTCTTATATCATGAGTTTGCTACTCTCAGGCTGGTGATGAATTAACTCATTTAACATTTCTGAAGCTGGTTAATCTCAGCTGTGAATGTGTCTATATAATAACTTTTGGTTAACCTGTTACTATGTTACTTGCAGAGTATTAAGGCAGATGGAAGTGCTGAAAATTTTAAAAGCAAAGGAGTGGATTTATTTACTTTAGCAAAAACTAAAGATGTGAAAGCTAATTATTTTTAAAATATATGAAATATTCTTTAATCCCTAGCAGGGGAAAAAACCAACATTTTAATTCTAATCTTTTTGTTCCTTTCACATTTGGTTTCACAAAGATTAACAATAAGAGACAATTTGTCGTCAAGATTTCAGACTCTCACATGAAAATTTCAAGTCTACAGAATTTTTTTTTTTTTCTCTAAAAAAACCCTCAAAATCACTCTGATAAGACCAGGTCTAATGATCTGTCTATTCAGTTATTGAAAATCTGTCATGTACCATAACTGTAAAGTTTAATGAGGACTTTAAAAACTATTTTAAACTGAAAATTATTTTTTTTAATTGTCTCCATCTAGTTGTCCTAATAATACTCCACTATAAAGTAAAGTTTAAAGCTACAATTTTCAAAACTTTAAAGGGAAATAAACATGCAGTTCCCATAATTTTTATATTCTTCCTGTGGATTTCACAATTTCACAGAATTGTAAGAAAGAGAATTGCAAATATATGCAGATTGCAAAGCAAGCACACTTTGTGAGATTAAAAAAAAATGCTGAGACATTTCTTATCGTCTTCATCCTTGGCTACGTAAATGCATTTAAAAATCTGTCTCCAAATACCATAGGCAGTTTTCAACATCAACATTTAATTCTCATTTTTTCTGTTTCAAATCACAAATCAATCTTTTAAGATATAACAAATATATAGTATCTATATATATAGAAAAAAAAAACGTATAAAGCAATCCAAACCCTAATAGAAAAATGAACAAAATTATCCTTGAAAAGCCTGCAGAAAACCCTCTCACAATACTTCAGAGCGATCACAGTAGTTTACATCCTTTCTGTAATCACAATCCCGTATTTTCATATTAGCAAAGTGGAATTGTACCACAGATTCAAATTTTATTTTGAAAATCTTTGCAATATTCTAAGATATAATTTAAATTAATATAATTGAAATAATAGGAAATATTCCCAAAGTAATAGTAGAAATAATTTATTCTTTATGAATCTATACCATATCTCAGATCAGTTTTCCTGACAAGCTTTGAATATGGCTTTTAGGAATTCCTTCATCTGATGGCAAAAAAAGTTGAACATGTAATAGAAGTCAAATTATAGGCCAAATATTAAAAAAATCCAATGTAGAAGTATGTTTTGATAGAGTTGTTCTACAAAATTAAGATGCAGTGTGTTATGTTTACTGGAACCATATGTTTATTTTTCTTCCAGCACTGGAAGAAAAATTTGGGAGAATCAGATAACAGCTCTTTCTTCTCTTGTAATGGATGATTACAGTATTTCTTGAAGTCATCTTTTTTCCATGCCAGAAAATTTTGCTTCTTGGAACAATATATAAGAGAGGCTTTATGGCTGACTGCCACAAATTATTTTACTTTATCATAATATTAGCATGTGCAAAATTTATGGTTCTTTGTTTCAAGGTCCAAGACAAACAGCCTTGTAATGGTAAGTATTTAAATTAAAAAAATGATAGATTACAGTTTTGTTGTAATTATTTGAAGAGAATTAGAACTTTATTTAGAAAAAGAACACAGATTTTGACAACTACCTGTAAACGATTACTCCTACAATATCATAAACTTTCATTTCATGGAAAAGTGTTCTCTAAAAGATACTTCACTGATAAAATTTTCAGTTCTCTAGATATCTTAGTCTACTTCATATAAGCTTGATTGTATCTTATAACGTAAGATATTCTATATCTATTTAGTAAAATAACAGGTATTGTCAGTCATATAGTGAAACATTTAGCCAAATTTTCTTCTTTACTTGATTACTTTGGGGGAGAGGCAGGAAGTGTTTTCAGTCATGGGATCTCAATAGGGAATGTTACAGGAAGCGTTGAAAACATTGGAAATGTTTTACCAAAATCAGACTGTCTTTGAGATGAAGCAATAAACCAAATCAACTCCATAAAATATCTTTCAGTTTTAAAATGTAAAATACCCAGGGAAACCTGTGATTGTCTTAAAGTGAGGGCTGTCATGATCAGCTGACTGAAGAGGTTATTTCCTTGTGCAGTCCTCTGTGTTTTATTCAGAGATTATCTTCCTATAACAGGGACAAGAGAAGGATATGTGTGACTATCTTTGATTCTTACCATTTACAGTCTGATGTATATTTTAAGGCAAAATGGATGGCAGTTTGTTTTAATATGCTTGGGTATGAGTTACGTCAGTCAGAAAGCTGCTGAATACTTGATTTATCCACTTGTTTTATGAACACTACCTCTGGCTTCAGAATAAAGGTTAGTTGATGGTAGTAACACCTTAAACCGCTATCATTAACACAGCTTGGCAAGACGCTTCTAAGAAATACAAAGCTAATCAGGCTTATAAGGTATAAGTCTGCTTATTCTTTTCTTCTCATATATCATTCATCCTGATGATACATTGACAACTTTTTTGAATGCTATATGCTTTTTATTTCTGTGAAACTCGCTTTCTCCTTTCTTTCCAAACTCACCTCTGTGTTATTTTTTTTAATCTATCTCTTCTGTTTATTATTCCTGACATTTATCTTATCTAATGTTAAATCTCTCAAATATGTAGCCAAAATTTTAAGCTAGTTTCTACGTTCCCATTTTAGACCAGATAGAGATAATAGATACTTGGGAAGGGATGTATCTGAGTCACAGAACACTAGATAGATATAACTGTGGATATATATTGGTGACAGATGCCTTTGTGGGAGGCAGCTGAAAACTGTCAGATATCCAAGGTTATCTCAAATGGCATTAGATAAATACATGGGGCAAAAGATTTGAGTCCAGACTCCCTAGCTTAGTGGTTATGGAACATCAAGAAAGTTCTGCAGTTTTCTCATGGGTCTGTCTCACTATTTTACATTAAATATTCTCTTAAAAAAAACCCCAAACAAAAAAAAACAACTTAAACTTTCTTTATTTTGCATAGTGGAGTTCAGGGAAAATGAAAAGCCAGGTCTGATTTCTCTGAGAGGGGAGAGAAAAGAAATTAGGAATGCCAATTTTCAAGCAAGTGCTCTAAACAGCTGCTGGCCAGCTCCAAAAGTATTATATTGAGGAGAATTCTGAGCCTGTATGAGAAATTCTTCCTCTCCACTTTTTAAAAATACTTATTTCCGGTCCTTTTTATAATATATTTGGTTTAGTTATTGTTAGAAGCAAAGAATGAAATAAATCTCAAGTTGGCAGAGAGAACATGTTCTGTCTCAGTTGGCCTTATACGGTCACCATAACTACATAGCAAACTAGTAATAATTCTTAAGAATGTATATATTCAGATATTACTTCAGGATAGTTTCATGCATTATGCATTATACATAATTTTTTTTTGATCTAAATAGATAGGAATTAGAAAATTAATGCATTTCCAAACAATATTGGCAACTAATGCCAACTGTGTGTTTTGATTTTCTTGGACATATTTTCTTTTTCTGCTTGGACATGTCGCCTGACAACTCTCCTCTTTCTCCCTCACCAGGAATCCAGACATTTGGTTAGATTTTTTAAATGCCAAGGCATGGCAGCAGAAGCAGAAGAAGTAGCTTTGATTGTGCTCACTGACTTGTAAACATTTCACGATCCCAGATCATCTCCACAGCTCATGTATCTGTCACGTCACAACTAATTTTTCATCTGCTGTAAGGTAAGTAAAAATACACAGGTGGCCTGACAGTAAAACACAATGCCCTCTGATTGCGTTATAATGAGATAGCAGTCTTGTTGAAGTGTTCTGGATGTGCTGGCTCATTACAAATATACTACACAATGAGTGAACTCTTATATTGGCACCTTAAAAATATTGACTGCTCAGTTTAAATTAATATTGTGTCTATGTGTAGCTATGCATTTGCATGCATTTGGACCACATGTAAAGCATATAACTCAAACTATCTCTAATTTTATGAACTTCAATACACATTGAAGAGGTCCTCTGTCAGAAGTCTGTGACAGAGCTGACTGTTGGCTTTTCAGAGAGTAAAGGAATGAAGAGGATTCCTTAGATATTTGTCTCCCTGTTTTCTGCTTTGTCATAGTTCAGCCCTGATCGGGACCAGACTACACAGTCTCTCTCTCACTCCCCCCACCCTCCGAGAGAATAGGGGGAGATAATATAAGAAAAATGGCTCAAGGTTTGAGATAAGGACAGGGAGAAATCCTTAAAGTTACTGTCACGGGCAAAACCAGACTCGACTTGGGGAAAACTATTCATTTATTACTAAAACCAGCAGGATAATGAGACAGAGAACAAGATAAAAAAAACCCTCCTCCCCACCCCTCCCTCTTCCCGAGCTTAACATTATCTCTACTACCTTCCCCCCTCGAGCGGCACAGGGGGGGAAGAGGGAATGGGGGTTACGGTCAGTTCATTACGCGATGTTTTACGCCTCTGCTTCATAGTTGGGGGAAGAACTTCTCACATTCCTCACCTGCTCCAGTGTGGGGTCCCACCCATACGCCACAGTCCTTCACGAAACTGCTCCGGCGTAGGTCATCTCTTCCACGGGGTGCGGTCTCTCCCGAACAGCTGCCCCAGCGGGCCCTCCACAGGCCACAGCCGCCTTCAGGCATCCACCTCCCCCGGTGTGGGGTCCTTCACGGGCTCCAAGTGGATCTCTGCTCCTCCGTGGACCTCCATGGGCTGCAGGGGGACAACCTGCTCCACCATGGTCCTCACCACAGGCTGCAGGGGAATCTTGGCCAGGAGCCGCATTACTCCTCCCCCTCCTTCTGAACTGACCTTGGCATCTGAAGCTGTTTCCTCTCACAAGAAAAGTTCTTCACAGCAGGCTGGCAGAAACCTCTCAGGATCTCTTCACATCATCCATCTCATCTCCTCTCCACTTCTTGCAGCCGGGCCGGGCCAAGTTGGGCCCAGTCGGCCGCCTGGCGAGCAGCCAGAGGGTGAGGCCTGCAAGGCCCATGAGGCCTGCGCCTCCCCCTCTCTGCCTCTGCCCCCGCTCAGCTTCTTCACATCTTTTCTTCTCTTTTTTTTTTTTCTGTTTTCCCCTTCTTAAATACGTTATCGCAGAGGCATTATCATGGGACATTCTGTTACCAATCGACTAAGCCTTGGCCAGCAGCGGGTCCTCCCTAGGCTCAGCTGAGTCCACTGAACAAAGGGGAGCAACTTCTAGCAGTTTCCTACAGAAGCTACCACCTTAGGCCCCCCCTCACTAAACAAAACCACAACATGCTTGAATGGTAATTTTGGTACTACTGAGTTTTCACTACATTGGGTTTAGGGTTTTGTTCTAATTTTTAGAAAATGAAGCTCCGCATCTGTAAATCTTGATGTGGAAAGTACTTCCTTTTAGCATGAGCTTGAATGCCTGATTCCGTTAATGCAGCATGAAACAGACTTAACATTCTTCTAGGATTTATCCTCTTTGCCAATGATTTTTGTTGACTGTTCTGTTGACACCTGTTGTAGTTTAGCCCCGCTCAGGACCAAGCTACACAATCTCTCAGTCACTCTCCCCACTCTCCGAGGAAATGGGGGAGAGATAATATAAGAAAAAGGCTCGAGATTTGAGATAAGGACAGGGAGACACCATTGAAGTTATTGTTATGGACAAAACATACTGACCTTGGGGAAAAATATTTATTTATTATTATTAATAAAACCAAAGCAGGATAATGAGGAAGAGAATAAAAACAACTTCCCCCCACCCCTCCCTCTTCCCAAGCTTAGCTTAATTTCAATTATCTCTACCTCCTTCCCCACCCCCAAGTGACACAGAGGGGGAACATGAAATGGGGGTTGTGGTCAGTTCATCACACGTTGCTTTCTGCCCCTCCTTCCTCCTCGGGGGAAGAACTCCTCGCATTCCTCCCATGCAGCATCATGGGGTCCCTCCCAAGGGCTACAGTCCATGAACTGCTTCAGTGTAGGTCATTTTCCACAGGGTGCAGTCCCTCAAGAACCAGCTTCCCCAGTACAGGCTCTCCACAGGCCACAGCCTCCTTCGGGCATCTGTCTGCCCTGACGTGGGGTCCTCCACAGGCTGCAGGGGGACAGCCTGCTTCACCATGGTCATCACCACAGGCTGCAGGGGAATCTTGGCCAGGAGCGTCATTACTCCTCCCCCTCCTTCTTCACTGATCTTGGCGTCTCCAGCTGTTCCTTTCACAATAAATTCTTCACAGTTGGCAGGCAGACGGATGCCTCTTAGGTTCTCTTCCTCTCCACTTCTTGCAGCCAGGCTAGGCTGAGATGAGCCCAAATGGCTGCCTTATGGGAGGCCGTACGGTGAGGGCCACAAGGTCCACAAAGGCTCATGCCTCTCGCTCTCTACTCGGTGCTTCTTCTTCTTCACTCCTTCTTTTTTTTTTTTCCTATTTTTCCCCTTCTTAAATGCATTATCACAGAGGTTTTATTACTGAACATTCCATCACCAATTGGCTCGGCCCTGGCCAGCAGTGGGCCCGCTCTAGACCCAGATGAGTCCACCAGACAAAGGGGAAACAACACACCACCTTTTGTAAATGCATTCTCAGGCTACTAAGTCTAGTTGCAAATTAGGTTTAAAACATAAGGTCTTCATTCAGACTATATATTCTGCCAAAAAGTACAGAGGGGAAAAAAAAGTATTTATTTATTTATGGAACAATAAAGTCTTTAGTTGCCTTAGTTTTTGTCTTGAATGAAAGATAACTGCTTCTATGCATAAAGATAGACATAATTTTAGATTCTCTGTCATACAAGAGTGTTAATAACGATGACTAATTTCCGGAGTGATAGACTGCCACTACTAAAGTCAGTGGATGTTTTGTGACAGGTCAGTGAAGACAGGACTTCAAAGCTCATCTCTCATCTGTTGGACTAGCTTTCAGGAACTCATACAGGAACGCAATAACCTTCAGGACAGCAGGAAAACTTCTTTTACAAAACCAGCTGAAACTAGATTGTGTTCAAACACCACAGACCATACTAAAGTAAACTAGTAAAACTGGTGAGTGTTCAAACACCTTCTCACTGACTATTGAATGCAGTATACAGAACAGTGAGGTTCTGTTTTGCTTATCCTTTTATGGATTATCTAGCCAAACTCGGAGTAAAGGCACTTTACCAGCCCAGAACAGCAGGATGCAGCCATGGTCTCTGGGCATGAGACTGCTGCTCCATCTTTCTTTGAAAACATGAATAAACGGAAAGAAGAAAGGACAAAGATTTCTTTTAAATGTTTTGCATAGATAGTTGACCTCTCAACAGTCTGAAATCCCATTTAGTTTCCGGTGTTTTCTTCTCTCGCATTCAAATTACAAAGGATTTAGACTTTGTTTAGTTCAAAATGTTGTCTTCAATTTGTAGAGTCCCACAGGGTACCTCCAGTGACATAATTATATTTTTATATTGAGATGTTTTCAACAGAAATATAATTTTTGAGGATTTATTTAGCCAGTTGCAATTTAATTTGCATTAGATTTTACCCTAGTATAAATGCTTGTTTGCCTACAATTCTTCATCTACATGTCTATATCTATAAATCCAGAACACATATTTGTATAGCATTGAAAAGGAGTGTACATTTATGAAATAACCATACACAAAAATATTTGAAGCTTCATAGTTTTGATAATTCTTTTAGATATTTCAGAGTAGATTTCTCCTCAAGCCCAAGCATATTACTTGTGTGATTTTTAACTGAACAATGGGAATTATAAGGTTAAAAACTATCAAGCCTCTAGGAAAAGTGGCTTAACAGCTTTCTGGGAAGTGTTTTTTAATATAAAAGATATTATAAAAATACGAGAGGAAATTAGAATAAATTCCATTTGACTTATATTCAGGCAACTTCTACAGACAGAATGGACCCTTATTTTCTACTTCTTCTTTTTTTTTTTTCATTTGAGGATAGGACATTTGAATCAAATAATTCAAAAAGCTTTCATGAGAGAATGTGAAAAACTGTCAACTGAATCTCATCTTGATGATTTTTTTCAGTTAATTTCCAGCAGATTTCTAATTATGTCCAGTAGCATTACTCTAGTCTTATATATTTTGTTTGATCTACACCTCTAATTAGATGGAAGTGAGGAATGTGAATTTATAAATAAAGATTTGTATTACAGTTTATGCTGAAAGGTAAGTAGCCTAAAAATGTATCTTTAAGCACATACACTATAGCCCCCAGGAACCAAAATTAATTTTACTGAAAAATAGATCTATGGATTCAGCATGCCTCTTCAAAATGTGTTTACTTATGTGGGTGCAGGCATCAGGTTCCTGTGTATGCTTTCTGAGCTGGCTGGATTTGCTTCTAGGAGCACCTTAGGTATACCTTTCAAAAAAACATAGAATCTTGTTTAATCCAGCTATACGGCATCCAGAAATGTCTAAGGGTTTCTCCAGGCTGCTTGGAGGCAGCAAAAGCAGCTCAAGTCTTCCTGCATAAACATGGATATGGTGGAGCAACCTTGGCCTTTCATCTTCTCTGTAGGAGTTTTTTCTTTCTCAGCTTCTTTCAGTATCTCATAATTGAGATACTCAGATTGTAGCCTAGTTTTTGCTTTCTGTTTATCTATTACTATTCCTTAACAAGACGAACATAGGCTATGCAAACAATGGAAATTAGGTTAGTTTAAACTTGCTACAAAGTCATATCCTCCACAAGGTCCAACTGTAATTACAGATACAAATTTTACAAGCTATCTATCTCCACTGCACTTTTTACAAACTTGAATATGCTGTTGTGATTGTTTCTCTCTTCCCCTTCCCTGATCCTCCTGTGCAAAGCAAAAGACTGATTTAGTTCAAATTAAAATCTCTCATATATATATATAAATATATATGAGTTTTTGTGTGGAAGTCACGGGACAGTTAATATTTGTTAAAGGGATATTGCTTTAAAAGTGATACTCCGTGGTGTAACTGTCAGTAAGAGACGTGCAAATTATTTTCTTTTTTTTTCACTTCACAGAGTCTTCTTATTTTAAGCTTGTTTCAAGAAACTTAAATATATAATTGTAATATCTATTTTAGTTGAAACTGAAGAGTTTTTATTTTATATATAATAATCATAGGATCATAGAATAGTTTGGGTTGGAAAGGACCTGTAAAGGTCATCTAGTTCAACTCCCTTGCAAGGAGCAGGGACATCTCCAATTAGATCAGGATGCTCAGAGCCCTGTCCAACCTGGCCTTCAATGTTTCCAGGCATGGGGCATCTACCACCTCTCTGGGCAACCTGTTCTAGTGTTTCACCACCCTCATTGTACAAAATTTCTTTCTTATATCTAGTCTAAATCTACCCTCTTTTAGTTTAAAAACATTACCCCTTGTTCTGCTGCAATAGGCCCTGGTAAAAAATTTGTCCTCATCTTTTTTATAAGCCCCCTTTAAGTACTGAAAGGCTGCAATAAGGTCTCCCCGGCGCCTTCTTTTCTCCGGGTTGAATAATCTGTGGTCTTAGTTCAGTGGGACTTAACCAAAATCAGGAATTCCAAAGATGGGAATCAGTTCCATATTAGATATCTTAATTCAGATGCCTACATGCATTATATCCCCACATATGTTAGGATGCCCTAAAGTATTTGCAGTATCTGCATGGAACTGGTAGGTAGGTCACAGGCTCTATGAGAAATCCATGTTCTGTGGAAGAGGTACCATCTCAAATTTCAGTATGTTGTGGGCAGCTGAATGAAATCATCAGTCAACGCCAGTAACAGCTTGAAAAGCTACATATCTAAGCAGCTCTGAGGTTTGTAATAATTTATTAGATTTCTGTTATGTCTACCAGGAGTTCGGACACTTGAGTGCCTCCTAATAGATACTCTTCCATAACCACATAATTTTAAATATCTTCATCAGGACTTGAATGTCGCGACAGGGTTCAGCTTTCTAAAATGGCTGTCTAGTGTTATTTTATTTTCTGCAGTGATACCGTATCTAAGTGTGGGAGCATCACAAATATTGGTTCATATTTTTCAGCCCCATTTGCCAGACCTCAAAAATATCTTAGACAGGACTAGATGTCTATGTTTAGGTTACTGAGTAATGCCCCAGATATCTAAAGTCTCAACCATTAATGAAAATTTTGGTGTGTGAGGAATCTGCTGACCCTGAGACCAAAAGAATGCTGTTTGTGTGGCTTTCATGAAAAATTGTAGTTCAGTCCTTCACCACTTCTTACTGATATCTCAACTTTGCAGCAACAGTGGAACAAATAAAGTCTTACACAGTTCTATTCATGCATTTAATATTCACCAACCAGTAGGCTGTGACATCTTGGTTTATTTTTACATTGTAGGAGATTTTCAAGTGGTTTCTGGAGCTGCTTATCTTCCAAGATCAAACAAGAATAGATGCATCATCCTGGCATAGATCAGGCTGAATTGATTCAAAAAGAATGGTGAAGTTCTTGGCAAACTCACTTTTGTTTTTCTGTTAGCAATGGAAACTTCTCATATATGAGGTTTGTGCACGTTGATGTTTCAGTGCAAACTTTTTCCACAGTATCATCAAAACTAGCTCAGTAAGAAACAGGAAAGGTCAAACATTTAGTTATAGAAAAAAAAAAAAGGAGATGAGAGACAGTTGCTTCAGAATGGAAATGCTTTGATTTTTTAAATTTTATTTTTTTACAGATTTAATAGATTATTAATTTACTCCCAGATTCAAATCCTGCATGGATTTTCCTTCATTTGTATGCCTGTGCATATCAGTCTGTGGAAGAAAGACATACACATTCCAAGTAGCGGACTGGAAGTGAAGGGGGATGGACTACATAGAGAGACTGCATGAATTACCCAATGTGTAGGCAGACAAGGAGACGACAGCAGGTTAGAGCCAACAATTTTAAGAGCACCTTATGGACTTAATTACTGAAGTTCAAAAAGTCTTCAAAAGCCAATTAGAACTGCTATTTGTAATAGCTAAAGCAATTAATATGGAAACACAGCAAGAATGAGCCTTTTAGTTTGAGAACCCCGAGGAATTCTTTGTTACAGGTCTTTCAAATCACTTTCAGAAATTTGGAAAGAAAATTGAACGGGGATTTCCTGCTGTTGTGTAAGATAAACATAACATTTTTCTGCATGGGTAACACATTGTAGTTGCAACATTCCACAGTGAAATCTCATATCTGAGTGCAACAAAAAGTTGCAACAAAGGTATAACCAAAGCCTACTAACATTAGTCATTAGCTAACAGCACATTTGAGAATCATTTACACTGGGAGATGATTATTGTCTTTTAATAACCTTATTAAAGCACTATCAGACAGACAAGGGCTCCTGAAGTGAGAAAAATATACCAGAACATTTAATTCCGTCTATTTGGAAATTAGATTTAGTAGAGGTAATGATAGAAGGATGCATTTTGCTGTATCTAAGCATTAATACAAAGTGTTTATTACTTTATCTACAGCAAGATAAATTTTTTTAAAAGTCTGGTAAAGGATCTCATTATTGCCTTTGTAACCTCAAATGTGTTCCAGACTTGATGTCTGTTACACTAGTGGGTACTGTGGCAGCAGAAATAGAATATTATTAACAGAAATGCATGTAAGTTAATTTCAGCAAAGGGCAGAGGTCTCTCCATAGCTATTTCCGTCTTTGTTTTCAGTTTAAAATTAAATACATTCTTTGAAGAGCTCTGTGAAAGACCTTCCAGCACTCTAACGCAAAATATAGACATAAGGTACGGCCACCGTATGTATTTTTTCAGGTGTCTCTTTCAGTGAATCTATTGGATGTGTTGTCTGAATAAAATATAGCAGCCCCTGTCTAAGCTATGACAGCAAAGGCAAATAGTAACTTTCACTATAGCCAACTTGTATTTTCTATTATGGCCCATAGGTTTCACCATTTACTGACGTCTACATAATGGCATATGCATATATCCAAAGGAATACTTACAAGAAAACACCAAAAGCGATTAAACAGTCCATGCTTCCTGTTGAAATCCAAGAGTCCATCCACAGTTAATTGGATTCAGTGTTTTTCAACCTATGCTAAATACAGGGATTGGAAGTTCCAGTGTAAATCACATTCTGCCAGAGATATTATTTTCATGGGACGTGCATTTTGAATCCCCTGATCCCGAAGAAGGAAACTCACTGTGAGAGACAATAAGTAAACACTGAATTACTAGGTCAAAACAAAGAATATTGTATTTTCATTCAGAAGTTTCCTGTGAAGAGAGCAGGACAGCTGACTAGCTGTTCAGTTTTTAGAAGAAAGAGCCCAGGAGCCTAACTAAAAATGATTCAGTATTTTCTATACTATATGGAGTGAGGCTTTAATTAGGTACAGATATCTTTCATAGTCCTCTCTCAGCATTTTTTATTTGTTTCCTTGAGATATTTACCCAGTATACTGTCACTAATGTATTCCATCCATTTTGAGTTCCTAACTCTCTTCATTTACTACATAGCTAGGTTAGTTGTCTTCCTCAGGGTTATGAATTCTTCCAATTGCTCATGTCAATCTGTTTTCAATATGGATCCCGAGTTTATCTCTCTAATATCAATGACAACAGGAACAAGATCTCTGGATCTTCAGAAGTACAGTGATTTCTGACAGATAAATATGATCCTTCCTCAGCTTTTCTATGCTGTGTCTGTACTAGCACTCAATGGCTCTACATACCTGCTGTAAATATAAACCAGATGCTGAACAGACTCAGGTTAAAAATAAATCTTCAAACCCAGTTATTTTTTCATAGGATTATTTTATTTGAACTCAAGATCTGTGAACTATTATAATGGTGTAAAAGTGATGGCAAACTACTATCCAGACTAAGAATAGAGAGCCAAGGGGAAGGAAAGAAGTGGGAACTTTTCACCTGGCTCTGCAACCAAAGTCAATACTCAACAGAACTTTGGTGCCAATCTCTTCTCTGCAATGGGTGGGTGCTATAGAAAAGGTCAATATAAAAGAAATCTAATCTATGATCCTTGTCCTTCACTGGTGATGATTTAAATATATCTATAGAAGATTTTGGTGTGGTTAGATCTCCTAATTTTGCTCTGGTGCATCGAGTCCAATTCCTATTAAGATGAATTGGTACTTCTTTTATAAACATTTCAGATGTATGCTAAAGCCTCTTTTGTCAGCCCTGAGGATTTACTTGATTCAGCTGGTAGCACTTGGAAATGATGGACTGAGCAGACTGTAGACATTTGGGATTACTCTTCCAATGTCTTTTATAAATATGAAATCTTGTCATTCTGGCTAAATTCCATTAGATGGTCAGGTAGTCTGCAAATCTTAAACATATATTTTTAAAAAGTTATGTAACTCTGAAAATCTCACTGTGGGGTTATAAATTATTCCAGCACATAATTGTCTGAAATTATTGCATGCACATAATTAAACAAGAAAAATAAGCTAATGAGGCTTTTGAAACTCTATATTCTGAAATTGTCATGTCTAAAGAAGCATCAATAACAAGCCATAAAAGCCAAACAGGATATGTATCCTTTTGATATAGATTTCAAATGGGCATTTTGGGAGGGAAAAGTCTGGCTGCAGTTCAAGGGAAATACTGCACTGTAGTCCTATATTATACTGTTCTCAGTATAAGAACATCTGGACCATCCCATCTCATATCCTATCATTATACAGTTTATTTGACCTATATTTGTCTCAACAT
The DNA here is from genome assembly GCA_011801015.1 of Ardeotis arabs. Taxonomy (NCBI): domain Eukaryota; kingdom Metazoa; phylum Chordata; class Aves; order Otidiformes; family Otididae; genus Ardeotis; species Ardeotis arabs. Next base: position 22,959 of record JAAGAY010147310.1, read on the forward strand.
TAATTCCTGGTACTTCTGGTCTTGGTTATGCAATACCTTATGCCATCAGAGGATGGTAAAAGCTTACAACAAAAGTTGCACCTGGGGTTTGAAGAAATCTCAATAGTGGATATTGTGACATAGATTTATGCTTATAAGCTGTAATTCAATATAAAGTTTCTAGATGAAAGCAAATAGAATATGCCAGACAAACTTTATAGAAAGAATGGAAACAGCTTAAGCTGATTGTTTTCCAGAAGAACGTCACGTTATAGATTTTCCCACCATATTTTTAAATATTATTTGCCAAGTTAACCTTGTCTGTTTTGAAGCATCTCTAATACTCTGTCTGAAGGCCATGATCTTTACTGATAAGGTGGTGGAGCAGGTTAGTCGTAATGTCTGCAGTGGGAGAATATAGTCAAAAAGTAACTTCAGAAACATTTTGAAGCCAATGCAAAAATCTCCTGCCCCCCGCCCACCTCACAGTAAATGGCATTCTGAATAAAATTTCCACCTGTATTTACAGTGAAATGTGAAAAGTGAAAGTCTATCCAAACTGTTGTAATGTATATCCATCTTTTATTAAATTCATTAAATCTATTTTACAGTTATTGTGTTATTATGTTAAAATAGACATTCCTTATTTCATCAATAGTCTTAGAACAGTGAATATGCATTATCCTGCACAACATTACCTGTGGAAAAATCCAAACATGATATTTGGTGAGATGCTACAAAGAAGATAATTTCTACATTATCTACTAATATTTTCTATAAAACAATCCCCCTGTAGTAAATTAGTCCATGTTATCTGAGTTTTGTTGAATTTGCAAATTTACTTATAATTTTAATAGATCATATCCTGATCATAGCTTTATAAGGAAGATGGAAAAACTTGAGACAAGTGGTTTTTTTCAATAGTGTTGAGAATATTTGCAAATGATTTAACACTTTTTCTCGTAAAGAGTTTCTTTCATAAAGATGAAAAATACCTATTTCATTCTTCGGTTTCTGGAATGAAAAAAAACCCAGTAACTGTGAATATAAAACTTATCAAACATGAAAAAAAAAAGCTCTAATAAGGTATTCTGCAGTCTCTGAGCCACAAAAGAAATCTATATGAACTGCGATGAAGTTATTCATCAATGCAATAAGCTCCCAGCTCTCAATCTTTAAATTAGCATGCATGTAATCAAACATGAAAACAAAGCATGTGGACTACAGGGGTTGCTTCCTTTCATATTGTTTCTGGGACTTAATGACCAGTACCTCATGTTTTGAAATAAAGCAATTGTCCTCTTTCAGAGAGCACTTAAATAAATTTGGAGTAATATGAAATGAGAAGATGGATTATTCTCTAACCCTCATGAGCAATCAGATTAAACCCTGAATCCTGAAATGTGATTATTCACATCATTGTCTAGGCTCGCATAGAAACAATTTTAATAATGGTTGGAAAGCTATCCAGTCATTTGTTAAATCTAACCACCTAGATGACCTTCTGTGGAAAGTTTTCTCCACATGTTGATTACTCTCTGTGTTAGGAAAGATCTCCTTTTATTTGAGTTAAATTTACAGCTGTTTAATTTTATCACATGTCCCTTTCTTTCCTATGATACATTCAAATTTGCTCTCATTAAAGTTAATGGAAGCTTTGCCTTTGAGAGTACCATTTGTAAGTATTATGCATTTATTTCCAGCTGCTTATTCTGAAATCACATATAAAGCTGTCTGGTACAAAGGAAATTCATTTCTCTGAGTTTGATTCACAGACTATTGAAATGATTTATTTCAGTGGGGGCTGGATTAGATCCTTTTTTCAGGAAATAGTCACGAAAGCTTCACATAAACATACTTATATATCCTTTTCGTGTCTCAGCTAAGAAGCCATGCTGGGGAGTTATGAATTTAAAACTGACTGAAGAACAGCAGCTTCAAAATTCAGATACTCAAATACAGCAAAAATGTGGTTTTCTCTTTTCTGAAAACAATAAAAATAAAGAAAATGGGGAAAAGTAATTGAATCAGTTCGTGAATGTGAATGAGGTAAAAAATGTCAAAGAAGATTGTGAGGACATTTGAGGTCTGAGTTCTCTGCTTCACAGAACAAACTGTAATATTTTATCCTGCTTAGTATGCTCAGTAACTTCCACTATGTAAAGCCTATTTCTGCCCTTACTTGAAGAAAAGGAAATAGCCAAATCCTGTTAGTCACTAAACTCAAACCAAGCTGAGTATAACTGAGTGTCTCCAGAGTGCACCAGATAGTGATGTGACAAAACATAGCTAAATCATTCAAATACTCTTTATTTCTCTTTTAATAAATACATTTATTTCAGGGACATGGAAATAAAATTAGTTTTCTAGTTAAAAAGGTCTGACATGAGCCAGGAAAACCAAATTCTAGACAAGCAGCTGGATAGAGACTAGACCTGTGAATGAGAATTCCCATTGAATTTGGTAGGATCCTGCCAGTGTTAACAAAGTACATTTTATAAAATAAGCTTTCTGTGTTCATACTGAGTTTTAAATGATTCTTTATGGAGGAGATTTTCAGAAATATTACTGCAGCAAGAACTTGATTCCTATCACTTCAATCACTGTCTAAAAGTAATTGTCCCAGTGCATACTCTTAGTGTATATCAATGGAACTACAATGTGATTCAATTTAACTGTCTTTCACAAACGAAAACTAATTTTCCTTATGTTGAAACTGCTGACTGCTGAGCTGTAAAGTCCTAGTAGCCTCTTTACATCTTTGAGACATAATTAAAAAAGAATGGTATAGAACCAAAGTAAGCAACTGTTTTCTTTTTCTCTTTCTGTCTCTTGCTTTATTCTCTCTCTCTTTGCATCAACATATTTAGTTGTCCATCTTTATTTAAATATAGCTACACCTGGACTGAGTCATGGGTGATCACTGCAGTTGATGCTAGGCTCTCAGGCCCTTGGCTGGGCAGATTAGATCTCTATGAAGCTTGTTCTGTGGTTGTTCACTGGACTGCCATACAATCATGTCCTGTGAGGGAAATCTGTTCCACCCCAACATTAGATTCGGGCACATCTGACATGTCCATCCAAGGAACTCAAAACTGAGAAACCTATTGGATATATCAACTTGCATAAGAAGTCTTTAAGTGTCTAGACATAAGTTAATGATAATAATAATATCGTGAGTTAATATTACCTATACAAGTTTGAAATATTTTGTCTAGTATTAAAATGATAACATTTTTACTATGAAAAATACCATTATTATTTTTAATGCTAAAGCTACTTTGGTAATAAAACACTGATCTTTTAAAGATTTTATTGTTCAGAGCAGGGTTCAGATTGTGAAAGCACATGACATCTGGTGCTTGGTTATTTGAAGACCTGGCCCACTGTGAAGTGCTAAAAATGTGAAACTCCTGTCCTGAGTGATTCTGAAAATTAAACTCTTACCCATGAAATAATTTGTGAAGCTGATTTTTACCTCCCATGGGACAAACTATTGTTGTAAGTTACTGTATAAATAAACTTTCCTGAACTTTTTTTCAGCCAGGCTACAGAGACTAGGGAATCCTTTTAGACCTGTAGCGATGAAGTCTGGTTATTTTTACCCAACACTTCAGCACTCCTTGGGCTTAATCCATGTCCTCTATAGTCATTGGGAATTTTTCTGGTACCTTAGATGTATCTAATTAGATCTTTTCTATAAACTTCTCAGTACATAAAAATTATTACGGTGACAAGACTATACCACAAAGGTGACATCATTCTCATGCTGTAGTTTGAAGATGATATCTACAAAAATGCCTATGTCAGATTGTAAACCTCTGCTTATTTCATAAAATAAACCACAGTAAAAATAATTGTAGTATAAATAAACCTACATACAGGCAAAAAATAGCCTCAATTTAAATTACATTCTATAGATAGGCCACTATAAATACTTAATTATGTAGATAAAACTGCTTTATTTTCCTTCACCTTTTTCAATTAATGAAATTGCTTTCAATACATTTTAATAAATAAGATACATAACTTAAACACAAAACTTTAGAAACTAAGTTCTTTAGATTGTATAAGTTGTCCTCAGTTTTTAGCTTTCAACATGGCTTTGGCAATTTACATTAGCTGAGGATGACCCTTAAGATGATCAAAGATTCAATATGTTTCTATTCTACATGATTAAAACTTCACTCTCTTGTAACTACATAAGATAATTTTGAGCTTAAAGAGGGCTGAAGAAATGAAATGAAGGCTTCTAATTGTTCTGAAAAGATTTGATTTGAGGTTAATGATTCATCATCAAAGCCCTTTTTCTTTCGTAAAAGTTATCGTTGAGGAATTAACATGCCCAGGCTGACTAGGATGCTCGATACTTGCCAGTGCTTTGCATCCTGATTCTAGCAAAGAATAATTATAAATAGATTTCTAAACCTCGATTTAACAAGGCAAGCAGTAGGAGAGAAAACATGGATTTATGACAAACATGCTTTCTTTTTTATTTCAATGTATTCTTACTAATATTTTTTCTTCCAAACTCATACATGTTCTTTTTCTTTCAGTCTAGACAATACATTTAATAAAGAACACAATAAACTAAACTCTTCACCTTTTTAAGGGAAGAAATGAATGATATTCTCTCACACATTGCCCTGAGAAGCAAGCAAATGGGTAGCTCAGTACTTCAGTCCCAGAGGCTTTCATGGAACCTACTTTTCTCAGCAGTTCTCATTCATCTTCTGTAACCTCTAGTTATGGTTAACTTTCCAAGTGACAAACTAACAGCAAACATGTTCAATTGCTATTTAGATGCTGAATCTTGAGAATTTTCCTCTATGACTATCATACTCTGGAGAATCGTATTGCAGAACCACATCAGCAAGTTCAGCCAGCCAAAACTGAAAGTGTAGTGAACTAATGGCATTGCCTCACCTGTGGACTACTTAGCTTATATGCTTTCTGTTCTGAAAATTAACTGCAGGCATTCAGAAATTGTTTCTCACAAAACACAGTGAATCTCAATTATCGCAAAGTACTTTTGCTTTATTTTTTAAAGAAACATTTAGAAAAAAACAGTGATCAGAATAAAGAAGGTGCTTAACTACATTTCTCTCTCTCTCTTATTTATTATTTTGTTTATATTTATTTGTGTATTTATATATATTACTTATATTTATATTATTTAGTCTTCAACATACAGATAGTATTATGGAGTATTTCAGGAAGAACTTAATATGTTTCACTTAAGTTGTCCATCTAGTTCTATTGAAAGCTACATTAGTAATGTTATGCAGTTTAAAACAATTAACTATAAAACAAAAAGACTGGGAAAATTCAGTTAAGTCATTCTTACAAGATAACATCCATATTCTTACTTTAGAAAATCTGTTCATTTTTCTTTCATTTTATTGACAACGTGTCATAACATGAGGAGATAGAGCCAGTGAATATTCTGTTGAAAATTAATCACTTCTGGGAAGTGATTCTTGCTCAAAGACTTGTTTAGTTTTAGCAAGCCCGAATTCAAAATTCAGTACCCATGGTATTTTCTAGTACATTTGACTGAATCCTTTCTATTTCGACACACTATCTTTTAAACTGAGGTCTGCACGTATACGAGAATTTCAAAGCCGTCCTTCAGGCTTTAGTTACCTATTCCAAAGGCTTAAAACCCTTGGGCACTGATTGAACAAATAGTCCTTAGTATTCTAACGATTTCTCACTGACTAAATAGATGAAACTTAGTCTACCACCCTTCTGCGTTTGGAAGTACACTTTATACTTTCATAACCTTGTGGGTCCACAGCTCAATAAAACCCAAATATGTGATATTCTGGTATGCACATTATTCAGGGTAGGCTAAGCAGTACAGAAATTTAGAAAAGTAAATGAGCAAGTACATTCATAAATACTGAAGTGTAATTCGACTCCTAAAAGTCTATGAAAGTAGCTTCACAGGGTTCCATACTTACTATATCTCAATGACTTCCAGATTTTTATGAAGAGAGTGTAGATGATATGTAAAGTGAAGTCCTGCTATATTAAAGTTTGTTTTACCTTGGATACTTCTACAATGTTGCGTAATAATATGATATACACTTAAATCTTTGGTAATAGATTCATAATCTATATGAAGTTACAAGTGGAAGTCAGAAGGATGATAAAGATAGTGGTCACAAGTTTAATAAGAAAATGTGAAAAAAACCTGAAAAACACTGCTTCATGCATCAAAATGCTGCCTCCAGAAAAAAAATTAAAATCTTCAAAGATCAAAGTCAGTGTTTAAAGGTTAATAGAATGAATGCTGCTGAATCCTTTGCAGTACTTCACAGAAAACACCAACCACACACTGAAAGATTAGTCTTATTGTGTTTTGTTAAGTGCTGTATAGTGTTAGAAAGATTACCAGTCTACTGTTAACCATCTTGAGAATATAGTCTTTGATTTTCAGGGGAAATAACTCACATCTTGAACAAATAAAACTGTTTAAGTATAACATAGCCTGTAAGCTGATTAATTAATCAAAAGATGATCATGTGATAAGTTCCATCCTTGTAATTATACAAGGATGATAGATTTAGTCTTTTTTTACTTCTAGTTGGAGATGGACAAATCCTTCTCACTTTATTTCCTATCAGGAAAAGGAATTTTATTTTCCAGTGCAAGAGGTTTCAAATACAGTGTCAGAATAAGACAGGTCAAAAAGCACATGAAATAAACTTACAGTATTCAATCAGCCAGTCTATTCAGGGATCACAAGAAGATCCATACGCTCTGTTACTCTGATTCTGCTGAAATCAATGAAAGAATAATATCTTAATAATATATTTATTGCTCTGAAGCAAGGAAAATTATAGACAATCTCCAGACAGCAAACTTTGGCCCAAGTGACACCCTTCCAAAGATAACATTACCAACATACTTGAAATCAGTTCTTGCAAGCAGGCTGGCATGTGACAGATTGTTATCTGAACAAAGCAAATTGCAAATTCCTGCACCTTGGGAGGAACAACCTCAGACACCAGTACATACTGGAGGTCGCTCATCTAGAAAGCAGGTTGGCAGAAAAGGATTTAGGGGTCCTGGTGGACACCAAGTTGTACATGAGCCAGTAATGTGTCCTTGCAGCAAAAAAAAAAAGGCTAACGGTGACTGAGGCTGCATTAGACAAAGGACTACCATCAGGTTGAGGGAGGTGATCTGTCCTCTCAGTTCAGCACTGGTGAGGCCACACCTAAAGTACTGTGTCCAGTTATGGGCTCTCCAGCATAAGAGAGATACAGAGCTACTGGAGAGAGTCCAGTAAAGGGCCACAAAGATGACTAAGGGACATGGTCCACCTCTCTCCTATAAGGAAAGGCTGAGAGAGATGGACTGTCCAGCCTAGACAAGAGAAGGCTCAGGAAGGGACCTTACAATGTGAATAAATAACTGATGGAGGGCGCGAAGAAGATGGAGTCAGGCTCTTTTCAGCAGTGCCTAGGGACTGGACAAGAGGCAATGGGCACAAACTGAAACACAGGAGGTTCCCTCTGAGCTTCAGGAAACACTTTTTTACTGTGAGGGTGACTGAGCACTGGCACAGGCTGCCCAGAGCAGTTGCGGAGTCTCCATCCCTGGAGGTACTGAGAAGCCGTATGAACACGGTCCTGGGCAAGTGGCCTTGCTTGAGCAGGCGGTTTGGACAAGATGACCTCCAGAGGTGCCTTCCAACCTCAATCATTCTGTGATTCTTTAAGACCATCCCGTTACTTTAGCTCTTTATGATGACTTCCAAAAGGACTTATCTAAAATGCCTCTAGTATCTCATAACACACAAACTTCAAATTCTCTCTCAGTTCAAATAATGTGTTTTGCTTTTATATGTCTCATCATTTACAGGTTAATTATGGAAATTGCTAGGACTAAGGTTTACCAGGAACAATACTGTTACTCATGTAAGTTATCCTCATGGAAAATATAAAAGTACATAAGTGTTTAGCCCTTAAGAAGATATTCAGAAATAGTTGTCTTCCGTTAAGTTTATGAGACTCACAGATAAAAGCTTTCTATGTGGTATCTGTCTGTGTACTTTCCATCAAAGAGAGCAGTTCCTGTATCTTTTTTTCTTGTATTTTAGTTTGCCACAGTAAGTTCCTCAGGCACCTGCTAGCTTGGTGTGAGGGTCTTCCTCCTGACCTGGTTATTAACGGCTGCCAGTTGGAAAAAAGGGTAATGCTTTATTTTTAAACACGTAGCTGTAACAAAGAAAAAAAAATTGCCTAAATTAGATGTTGTGAAATTAATGGCTTAATTATTTCCAGGTTTTCACATTTTGAAACTATAAAAATGAACACTCATCTGTTTTAAATATCTAAGCCTTCAATATTAAGCAGCAGAAGAAATTCTTACAGCAACTAAATTTGTGTTACTTTCTGTCTTTTCCAAAATTTCAGACAAAAAGTATCTTATTTTCTCATATTATTGTGAAATGGATTTGAAGTTCCTTTTTTTTTTTTATTTTCTCTTCTTATATTTTCCACTTTCAGTCTGTGAACTATTTGTATATTGTCAGCAATGTAGCAACAGCCCTCGGCATTAAGCCAGTACTTTTAATATCCAGGAAGACAAGAGTATTTGGCAAAGAATTGCTCTTAAGACTAAATAGTTTGAGATTATGCTGTTCAAACCTTTTCTGTATATAATGGAAATCCATCATTTTAACTATTTGCTTACAGGATACTATTACATGGTTTCTTATTGTGAAGTTCTTCTGATTTCACATTTTTTGTTCACAAACTAAGGAAGCTAGAAGAATATATAAAAGCAAGTTCTAGGGTTGATATCTAAGAATAGAAGAAGATTAGTTATACATGAGGGTTTTTTGTCTTGGTTTTCTTTTTCTGCCCCTCTCATCATCAATTTATTTAATGCATCCTTTAGCTGAATCCACTGATTACCATTGGCTAATTAATATAACAGTTTAATTATTCCATGTTTGAGAATGTACATTGTCTGCTTTTCAAAAATTATAACCACAATCACATAATTTGATTAAAAAAGCACCTTCATCCTCTAAATGGACTGAGCAGTGTCTTTATTTCAATGAATACAAAGTTTTGACACTGTCTAACGTGATAAAGTGTTAATGTTAATGCCCCACTTCTTTACGATGTTGCTTAGCTTTCCATTTCAGAAGAACCATGAATCATTCATATTCTGTTTACCCCCAATATGAAAGCCTGCTTTACAATCAAGAGGAAGAACTCCTCTGTTTTGACTTTAAAGAGAAGTTTAGATCCTGGTCAATACAAAGCAATTCCTTGAAAGAGTAATTCCATGGTTACTGAACGTGAAGTGACCTCGTTAGTGGCTTTTTCAGGAATATTTGGAGGATTTATCTACCAATGAAATACACTGATGCATGTCTGTCTTTTCAGTCAAGACAGTTATTATCATCATACTATTTTTCACATTCAGCTAATTGAATAAGGATTTGAAAGACAGAAGAGTGTTTATATGGTGCTGCCCTACCCTGTGATCCATAGAACAGTTTTGCATATCTGTCAAAGTATGTCTGACCAACAATAGACCAATGTTAGGTCAGAGAAACAGGAAGGTGGGAAGCTGACCATACATATATTGAACTGAATGAGCAGATGTTTTATCATCAAGGAAGGAGGGGACTTTATTTTCTAAACCTCTGTCGAGTCACCTAGAAAACAAAACTTGGACTTATAATTTATAGTATTCTTGAAAGGTATTAAATTTCTCACATGGTAGGTAAATAGCATGTCTTTGTCAAGTGCAGTAGCAAAGGGGAGGAGATAAGATTCCATGGGAGTCTAATGGGACTCATGGAAATATATTCTATTGAAATCTAGAGAAGTTTCAAGTATTATATCCAGCAACAGCAGGTTAATTGAATAAGCATAGTGATTCATATCATTGACGGACATGGCCTGTGCAATGAGATATTTGTAATTGGATTAAATATGAAACGTTTTCTGAATTGCACAATGATCACAGACTTGCAAAACATCATGAAAGTTGGCACATATGCTGGAGAAAAACAGAAATATTATATTTGTTCATGGAATTCAGCTTGAACATGCAGTGATTCTTGTAAGTGAAATCTTTGCATCACAAATCTATTGTATAAGACTGGAAGATGAACAGATTTGCAGTCTCACTTGGACTAATAGAAATCACACTGTATTCTCACTTTCTTGCCTGCAATATGAAACAGCTCCTATTTTAGAAATGTAACAATTTCTTCTTCTTTGCTTTGGGCTTTATTTTGTCTTCCCCTGTATTGTACACCAATTTCTTGTTTGTTATTTTTTACATCCATGATCTCTCTTTCATTCTAGAACATTATATTTGTCACTCATATCTGCACACCAAAATGTGTCTAAAGTTTTCACTGAATAGTTCTCGTAAATTCACTTGCTCTACTGTGTTAAAGGGGTGAAAACTGCTAGTGATACATTTCCCTTTTCTGTACAAAGGCAATGCAACAGAGAGACACATCTCTTGTTTTCTTAATTTTCTCATGCATTTGCTTAACTAGAGATTGAAGTGGTCTGGTTTTCACTTTAAGCCATTTTTTTATGAGACTTACAAGTGGTCTGAGAAGTCTTTATTAAAAACATTCTTTTCTCATTTAAATACTTACACAGTATGATTAGATCTCTTCTTACAGTTGTTAGGATAAACAGATTTAGCTCCTTAAGTCTTTCACTGTAATGCATATTTTCCAGTCTTTTAATCAATCTCATGCTTCTGCTTTGAACTCTCTCCAACTGATCAACATCTTTCCAGACCTCCAAAATGTGAATAAAGCTTTGCAATTGCAGTTGCATGATTGCCAGATACAAAGGTAATGGATCCTTCCTAATTGATAGTCCTCTATTTAAAGGATTTCCTTAGCCCTTTCAGCTATAGATGGGTAGTGAGAGCTCATGTTTGGCTCATGGTCTACCATGACCTTTCTAATCCCCGCCAGAACTCTTGCCTACCTGGGTAGATTTCTTGCTTTATACCTCATCATGGTAAGATAGGAGATGTATATTTGTGCCCACATTATCAAGCTGTCTGGATTATTCTTGTTGTTTGTTTTTTGTTTTTCTTTTTTTTCCCCTCTTTCTTTCTCTTTACTTGCTTTTTTTTTTTTTTTTTTTTTTTTTTTTTTTTTTTTTTTTGTATTGCATTTGTCATCTACTGACTTTAGTAGCAAGAATATATCAGATTTTCTTCCAGTAAAGGAATTAAACAACAGAGTGTATAAATGGATCTCTTTAGGACCCACAGGGAGTGCACCTATTTCAGGATGATTCCTTATCAACAATTAATTTTTGAAACATATCAGCCAGTTTTTAATCCTTTTAATATACACCATGTTGGTTTTGTATCAAATGATGTCATTATGGGAAAAACACAGGATATGAGTTATATAGGAAGGAGAATGTAAATGTATTGGTCTCTTTTTTTTGCTTGCCACACATAGAGCATTTGTTACTCTTTATCAATTAGTGAAAGAAGCACCTGGGAAAAATCAAGCACAGTCACACCATGTGTGGCAGACAGATTTCTTCTCCTAGCTCATTTGTGGCTTAAAGATTTGTGATAGCAGTTTTACATGACCCAGGGTGAACCTCCATTAACTGATTTCCTGGAGGAGTAATTAAAAGGAAATGATTTGCTTTTCTGGTCTCTGCTTGGAGTTTACCTTAAGTCTCAAAGGTGAAATGAATAAAAGTGGAGGAAAAATACACAAAGCTAAAAATAACACAAAATCACACATTTTCTTTAGATTGGGTGCATATGTAATTTTATGTGACGGAATTAGACAGTACTATAGTTAAACTAATTCAAACTCCATTGGAATATTTGCCAAAGAGCATAAAACAGTTTCTAAGCCTAGTATATATATTTTGGTTGGGGTTTTTTTTTAATATCTTGACCTTCCAACTTAACATGAAGAGTACCATTGTATCAGAGTGAAATACTACTGTGACTTTAAAGATTGCCTCTTTTTATGGCACCTTCACTCAAACAGAACTTACTCTTGTTTCCAGAAGCAGTTCAATTACACTGCTGTTCTGTAGACTTTTTACTAGATCCTGGGAAATTATCTTTATTCGCTTTCATTTAGCCGGTGCACTTCACTTGCTATATCTGCTATCTATGTGCTTTTAAAAAGAATTCTACCCTCTTTGAGTATATGTTCATGTATGTATGTGACTCTGACTCTGACTACAGTCTATTACCTGGATGGAAACTTTAGAAGCTGTATCATAGTTCAGGAAGCAGGAACTGGCTTTTGATAAAAGGCTTCCCTTTTCTCCTCCACAATACATCTGGGACCTTTCACAGTTGATTACTGTAATATCAGCTTAATGCAGCATTGACATACAACTGAGAACTTTAACAACATTTTAAGACTGGACAGTAAAATTCACTAGCAGCAGGGATATTAATCAGCAAAAGGTGGCCTGCTTTGGTTAATTGTTAGTCCAAAAGTCCCCTAAGCTTGTCAATCTGTATCAAGTTTTTGGAGGTTCGCAGGGAAATTCGTTTAAAAGCCAGAAAAGCAGCTTACCAGAAAAAACATGCTGCTGCAGAACAATTTTTGCCTGAAACTCCAGATGAATCATATGGGCACAAATTTCACAGAATTAAAGAAAGTATTTCATATTTATTTTTCCACAAAAACATGAATATATTTACAAGACAAGATTGAAACTGCTGAATTTAACTGCTTGATTTGAGCAAGAAAATTTTTTATTCACTAATAATACACCTAAATTAAAACTGAGAAAGTATGATGTCTAAAAAGAAAAAAAAAGATGTACATTCTGCCTTAAATTGTCACAATGTTTTTATGTTTTCACTTTTTACTAAAAAGCTAGAAATATGGGGGTTTTTTTTAGTTTATACATATACCCATCTTTTGGGGAAAATTGAAGAAAATGTTCCTATTACTATTAAATTTTTATCAATAAAAATTTCTTATAAAATAAAGCTAATCTAGAATTCCTGCAAAAAAATTGTGATCAAGCGATCAGCCTTCTTGTTGTTGTTTGAGACTATACTATCTAAATTCTTTCTGAAATGTGCAAATCTGTGGAGATTTCTGTGTATTACCCTCATTCAGGATTAAAAATCATATGCTGAATTATACGAGTCAGTTGCCAGTCCCTGGGATTACAGAACTATTATGTTTGATTTTTATCTGTAATTGGATTTATAAGCATAAAGATGTTTTGGAATGTGGGAAAAAATAATGCCTGAATTAATCACCAAATAACTTGAATGTCTCTAGGTAAGTGTTATTACACAATAGATAAAGAGTTAGTTGATGTTAAAACTATTTGAAGTATATAAAATTAAAGGTTAGCAAAAAGAATAAGGGATTCAATGTAGTAAACTCAAGTTTAATATCACAAATATTACTTAATACATAGAAATTAACTGGAGAATAAGCCAAAGAAAATGAATGGAGGTTTTTTTTGGCAGAAAATATACATTGCCAATATTGAATTGGCAGCAGATTTAAGAATGAATTGTATCAACTTCAACTCCATACCGACATAAAAGGGACTACACATATCTAATGTTCACTGTGTGTTCAAGTGCTTTGTGGAATCAGGTTAGAGTGTTCAGTCCACGCATACTTAAGTCTTGCCTCGTTAAAAGGGACCCGACTCTAGTTAATTAGTAAAAGACTACTGGATGTCAAAAGGAGGAATATTTTTCTGCCATGTTTTTCCCTTTGGTATGGACAGGGAGGAGAAAAAGAGCTTTATAATGACCTTGAATTGCCAAAGAGTGATTAATTAATACTGATATTACCTCGCCTCTCACTGTTTAGATATTATTTCTGAAGTGGCAAAGTTTGTTGAAAAATAAGGTTTTCTGTTTTAAGAACAAATACATGTTCTTCAAAATTTTGCATTTTCATAAATTAACCCAAATATATTGAACTCCTTGTAAACCAGAATTTCTGCCAGAGAAAAAAATAATAAAAAAAAGTACTTTGAAAACAGTGCTTGAAATATACACAATAATAACCCAATTCCAGCCTGAAGCACACATTCCTGTTTGTTTTACTTTCCTCTCTGTTGTCAGAATCTGACAAGAGTCTATGTTGAGTTGCTTCTAGAGTTCACAGCAGGTGGATCAAGGAAGCACTGTAACACAGATTTGCTCCATTTTTCTGAGCAACCTCTCTATCAGGTTTACCCCAAAACATGCACTCACAAATCCATCAGAAAAGAGGAAATGTCACTGTAAACTCCAAAGTCACGAGTGTTTCCATGTGGTGCCATGACTCATTGCAAGGGCAAAAATTTTTCATGACTGTACAGAAAATTGTTAGGAACTAAACTGAGATTCTCTGTATGCATACTGTTGATTTTTCCTTCAAAATTTTAATTTTGGACAATTAAACTGAAAACATCATGCCTTTTTGCTTCAGGATTACAAAGAGGTGCATTTTATGATGTGTTTAACAATGAGAAGAGTAGTCTATATCAATATTAGCGTGACAACTTAAAAGATTATTTATATCTGTGAGCTGTAAATCACACCTTTACAAGGTATATTGACTAATTAGGTGCATTAGCAGCAGGTTGATATCAATACTGTTTTCTCTCTCTTCTTTCCTTTCCCACCCAATCCTTGTATTAAAAGTAAACAAACCAGAAGAAGTAAAAAACCATTCTGCTTGTGTTTGGATATACCAATCTGGCAAGGTCAAATTGAAATTACATCAGAACATTTATGGTAGTTACTAAAAAGCACCCCAAAACCCCTAAGTCCCATCATCTGAGGTTATACAGGAATGTGCACATGGGAATATTGCACATATATGTACACATACATATATTTATACATTGGGATGATTCTGGATCTTTGTGTGTCCTTCTTTACTGTAACTAATATGATATCATTGTAACGTAAACAGAGGCACAGCTGCTTAGCCTACTGATTGCAAACTTTGACGGGTCTGTTATTTTCTTCCCAAGTATCGTGGATTGTTACTTCAAAGTTGACTGAAGTGAGATTGCAAAATGCCGAAATATGATAAGGTAGCACTTTCAAACCACTTTGCAGTCATTTTATAAAACCTTAAATGATGAGCACTAGTGAAAGAACCATTTATTTAGTTTAGCAGATTTTTTCTAAGGTTTGCTGTTCAGCTAGACTTTGATAGCATTTTAACTCCTTGCTCACTTCAAAGTCTATAAGCTTTTTCTTCTTAAAATTTTATTCCCCCTTGCTGTTTGCAATGTGTTTCCTGCAAAACCGACATCTGAAAACCTGCGACAATAACCAATGAGTAATGCAACCAAAAGGTTTATAAAAAACTGCTACATGTCTGTCCAGCACCACTTTTCTTGCTTTTTCATACATTTTTTAAAGAACTAATTGCAGATAAAAATAAATGGTTTAAGGAAATTCCAGGTCATAAAATAATTTTGTACTTTTCTTTCAAATGGTCCTATTTCAAAGTCTGTGTCTGAATTTTAGAACTGGTGGATATACAGACCATGCTTATTTGCACATATGTGTCTGTATCCAGCAATTTCAAGTACTGTTTGATGACAGTTTAACTGAGTTTAGGTGCAAGATTATTTTTATGTCTGTGGATACTGCCTCTATCAAGCTATGCCTGCAAGATGCTATCTGTTAAAGCAAAGCAAAAAGTACATTATTTTGTGCAAATAAATATAAAATTTTGAAGTTAAAAACTTTGTACTAGATTTTTCATTGTTATTGCAGGATCATTATATGGCTGACAAAGCATGTGGAAGTCGATTGTTTTTCTTTCTTACTTTAGATTAAATGCTACCTTAATTGACAGGTCTTATTGGATGCAGAGTTCCTATTCCTTTAAGGTCTTTCTTCTAACTTCTTTTAACCATTTTGTTGAGCCATATGAACTGTTTCTGATTTCCCAGTATGTGGGAACATATGTCATAACACGCTACATTTACTTCAGCTTCTGTTTCTCCCTCTGTATGAATCAATAGAGAGTTATACCTGCTACAGCAGGAAAGACTGGATGTGTTTGGGAAAGGGGCAGTTAACCTGTTTGTTGGAATTTTCTGTGTCTGGCTAAGCAAAACAAATACGTAACACACTAGGAGGGTCTTTCATGCTGTAAAGTTTTTGAACTGTGAATTCCATTTCCTGACTTCTTTTATAGTACAATTTTCAAAGGAATAGTTTCTTTTGATTGTTGTTGTGCTTTATGCCGAGAAACTAATTACTCAAAGAATAGGAGGTAGTAAACACAAAAGGAAATTTCACGGAAGTCACATGAACTTTGAAAATGCAAGCAGCATTATATTCCTTCCTCTGAGTTTGGGTACCTGAGTGCATAAAAACTCAAGCTTTTCTTATCTCAGACTTCAGGTCATGTCTTTGAGGCATAATTTGCGGTTTATACTCAGTCGCTAAAGGATTTTATTTCACATCTGTAGTTGAGAAAAAACAGAATTGAACTGAACTGCTAGTAATCCCTAGAAAATGTGATCATTCTATATTAGGTCAAGATTATCAGAGAGGTATTCAATGAAGTCCCAGATGAGCAAACCATTTAAGCTTATGCTTAAGTACATCAGTGTTCTACAAAACACTCACTGTGGTATTTAGACATATGTCTAAACTTAAAAGCTTAAGCATTTTGTTGAATGTGTGGTGCTTACTAAATTGATGGCTATGTTATCTGAATTTTTTTTTGCGTCACATATTTGTGAAAAGTAATGCTAGTCTTTCTACCTTGTTATACCACCATTGTGTGGACTGCAAAATCAATAATGCAGTAATCCTTTATTCTCAAAAAGATTCTTTCTTTCTTCATCAATTGCAAAATAAAACCACAGACTTTAAGACCTCTGTCTTATTCTTCTCTTCCATTCTGGAATGGAATTCCTATCTTATTTCTATCTGTCTCTCAGAGTTCCTTAACTTATCTGATACTGAAATAGAATGGGCTGACTAAAACCCACCGGAATACAGGCTACTCCTTCAAAATATTTAAATAAAGTCCAGCTTAGCAATGGTATATTTCTGACCTTTCTGACAAAAACATCAAAATACTGTTTAAAATGAACTGAATTAAAGAATCATTATGATAACTCTCCACCATATATTTTATTTAAATTAAATTTATACATGCCACTGCATTTGTACTACTAGTACAATCCATGGAAGCAGCTTCATAAGACCCCTGCTTCTTTCAAGTAATATATTATCAAAGACAACAGAATGTGAAACTCTCGCAATTTCAGGTCTGTGAATTGTAAGAATTTATGTGAGAAATAATATTTTGAGTTGTATATAATTTTTCCTGAATTAGCATTCCTACACCTATGTCTTTAACTTTTATATCCTTTCATGAATTGTTTGTGGTCACATTTTAAGGCTATTAGTCTATAAAAATTGCTATATCAAGGTTCTCTTATTTCTCTGTGAAGGTTTTATGTAGAAGTCAAAGAACATAGGAAGGTTAGTAACCTACTTAAGATAAAAATACATCTAATTGAAGAGTTAGATGTGATCCATGTAGTTGCACGAGAGATACAATATGGTTAGGATGAACAGAAATTCAGTGTTAATGGAGGCTTTGCACATTATGGGAAAAATTAAATGGAGTAGCAGCTTTAAGTGGTCTAAATTTGACACAAGAACATTACATTCAATAAGGTGTTTATGAATAAAAGCCTTATAAGAGAAGAATATCCTGAGTCTGCCATATATCTTCCTTTATACTGTTTCCTGCTCTTCCCACCACTGCTCAATGACTGTAACAACCACTTCCAGGTCTGCCCTTCTTCCTGCTTACCAGCAGAAAGAGGCTCGCATGTTTGACATCAGCTTAAACATGAGGGAATTTCTCAGATCAGGGTGGTTACAGCTAGAGAATTTGCAGAACTGTAAAACATTGTACTTGCAGAACATCTGCACCATCTGAAATTGTGTGAATTTATGCCAAATTCATGAAACTGGCTGTAATATACTTTAAAGAAATAAAACCGTTTTCTTGTGACATTTTCTAAACTACAGAGTTTTATCTCTAATTGTTTTGGAGACACACACTTTCTCTGTTTTCACACATTTACCTGGTGGCATGATCATTTATTCCAAACTTAGGGATGCATTTAACTACACTGGAAAAGTACACTTGGCAAAGGAGAATATTTTTTGTTCTACTGCAAAGAAGCAACCCCTCAGCCTATAACTAACCTTGATATGATTAAAAAAAAGGTCTATTTTTTTGTTTAGTGATGAAATAAATTATCAGCTACTCTCTACATGCACATCTCTAATCTCATCTCTGCTGAGACTTACTGGTAGTGGGCTTTGTGTGAGATGAGGCTTGGGATCTAGATGATGTTGATCTTCCTTCCAAAGTAATGAATTTCCTAATAAGTTTCGACCTGTTTCTGGAATTTCAAGATTTTGGAAGAGTTGACAGGTTAAATCAGACATAGATGCCCAGGTGCTGACAGAAGGAGGGGCTGCAGGAGTGGCCAGGGGCTGCCTTATGCTGGACACAACCGGTTCCAGCCGGCTCCAGAGGACCCACCAAGGGGCGTAGCTGAGTCTGTTCGCAAAGATGGTGATGCTTCTGGGAAAACAGATTTAAGAAACAGCAATGACACCAGAAAGCACAGAGGAGTGAGGGGAAAGAAAAAAGTGTGAGGAAAAAACCCTGCAGACAACGAGATCAGAGAGTGGGAGGAGGCGTTCCAGGTGCTGGAGCAGAGATTCACCTGCAACCCATGGAGGAGACTATAGTGGAGCAAGCTGTCCCCCTGCAGCCCATGAAGGACCACGTTAGAGCAGAGATCCACCCTGCAGCTCATGGAGGACCCCATGGTGAGCAGGTGGATGTACTCTGAGGGAAGCTGCAGCCTGTGGAGAGGCCATACAGGAGCAGGCTCCTGGCAAGATCTGCAGCCTGGGGCCCACACAGGAAGCAGGGGAAAGCGTGAGGAGGAAGATAAGGTAGAGAGGAGCTGTTATAGCCTGATCATAATCTCCCTTCCTCATTCCCCTGTGATGCTCAGGTTGGTGGAGGAGGTAGAGTATTTGGGAGTGAGGGAGTGAAGATGAGTCAGGGAAAAGGGTGCAGAGGTGGTAGAAAGGTTTTGTTTTATTTTTTTATCCTTGTTTCTTACCATCCAAATACATTTTAATTGTCAATAAATTAAATTAATCTTCTGCAAGTTGAGTCTGTTTTGCCTGTGACAGTAATTTGAAAGTGATCTCCCTGTCTTTATCTTGACTCATGAGTGTTTTAATTCTGTTTTCTACCCCTGTCCTGTTGAGGATGAGGACTGGGAGAGCAGCTGAGTGGGTGCCTGGCTGCAGTCCAAGGTCAACCTACCACATGGCTGAAGTTTGTTGTGACCTTTCTACATTATGTTTAAGACTAAGAAATTAAATCTTGTGTCTCTCTTGGCCATCCCAATCACTACTATTTTTTTCTTTTTGATTGTTCCCTGCGAACAGTCAATTATGAGAACCATAACTAAACTATACACAGAATATTCCTAAACACAACTACTGTCTGGATCTTTTTCCTAGTGTCATTAATTTAATATTAACCATTGCATTTCATGGTCTGATTACTTAGATAAAACAGAGTTAAAACTAAATTCAGCGGGATATATTTATCCTTGCAGTGGTTATTTCTGTCTTCTTCCCAAAGGAACAAAAATATGTTAAAGAAATATACTCTATCTGAGGTATAGTTTTATAAGATGCAATGATTCTTTAATTCAGCCATCATAACCAATTAAGCTTATATCAAATCATGCAATTAGCAATAAACCACTAAGGTTGAAGGCAAAGCATTTAAAATTGATGACAACTGTAACCGTTTAATAACTGCAAAGACCTAATCATGCTGGTAAAACAATTACAATAAGGTACTAATCCTAATATCTGTACCAGATGCTCTTAAGTCTTGCTTTCCTTTGAGTATAAAGCTGAACTAGGTGAATACTTGAAAACCAAGGAATAATCTCCTGTGGCAATAGCATTTCCTGGACATAAAATTTGTTTTAAATAACAGCATTGCTTATAATATAATGGGTGAGAAAATTAATAATGAAAAAGTCATGACAAAGTTTAATCATGACAGATTAAACTAACTAGACAAGTCTGTAATACTAAGTCAAAACCAGATGTGATAGATGGCATCTTTTTGGATGGCATAAGTTCCTTATTTTTTCCCTAATTACCTCCTCTGACTATGTTTTGTTCTGTTAAAAGTCTGGAGGTAGTAGACAGAAATGTATTGCACAGAGCCAACTTGAGTTTTTTGCGGAGGGCAGTGACTGCACTTTCCCAAGTGGGATGAGTACCTGTAACTGGGAGAAGAGTCCAGGGAAAAGGAGAGGTTAAATAAGAATGGGGTCATGGAGGGCATAAAGGCAGCTGCAGCAGCAGCAGAGCCTGGGAAGCTCCTCAGAAGAACATGGATCAAACATACAGGCAAAACTTATAGGTGATTGAAAGAAACTTTTTCTAAGTATGCAAGGAGAAGTACTCTATTCCAGGAAGATATTAGAAAGAGGCTGAAAAGAGACCAGGACTGGAGGAAAGAACATGACTTACCTGCAAAGATATCAAACAGAAAGAGGTGAATCCTACAAAAATTCTTAAATGTATGATATTTTGGGAGTGTTCACAGTAGAGACTTTCTGAGATAGATCAGAGATCTTGAACTAGAATGAAAACTCTGAAACTTCAGAGTTAGGGCTAACTTGCAGTTCCTTCACATTATATCAAGCAAATAACCTCAAGTAATCAACTTCATGTAGGAAGAGCAGATAATGATATTGCTTGTATTTTTTGGAAGATGTTACAATTATTATTTCTTAATCACTGAGAAGGAAAAAATATCATCCATATGCTTGCTGTCTAACATTCTGTGAGTTATTTGATGTAAGCAAAGAATAGAAAAGATTTCAGTGACATAATGCATTACTGAGCTTTATCTGTGAATCTACCCATCTTCTTGACACTCATTCTGACTTCTTTTCTGACTTCTTTATATTTGTATTTATGCTTTTTATGAAAAAAAAAAAGAAGAACCTGAGATATGCTATGAAATAATTTTCCAACACAGCACAATGTAATTCAGCCATTAAACCATGTTCTCTTCTTATATGTACTTCTGTTGGTCTCCTCACCGGCAGCAAAAGGCGTCTGCAAAACTTTGTGAATTTCTGGAAAGAATCCAAGTCATTTCTTGATTCAGGTTGCTGGCCAGTATACTCCTTGATTTCAGCAAACAAAAACAAAGTAAAAAGTAAAAGTGCAGTGAATAGTATAGCAAGAATATAATGAGTTATGAATTTTAAGCTGTTTTTATCACATTTTTAAAATTTATTTTAATTGTATATTTAAGAAAACTGATTAGTTTACTCCAAGGAAATTTTTATAAAGAATATTCTGCCAGTTATTTCTTGTATCTCTGAATTTCCATCAAGTATTTTTTTACTTGGGTAACACATTGTTAAAAAGAAAGAATGCTCTTCTGATGAAGAAACTAGGAAAGGGAGCTGGATTTTGTTCTTGGCTCTGCTAGGGGTTTTTCCTATGGTACCAGGTAAGTTACTTGAGGTGCGACTCCAGAAAACACTTAGACTTATAAACAACAATGTCAGTGTATTCTTAGCAGAGAAACCCAGAAGTTGTCTGTAGCCCACTTAGGCACCTCAGATATTGTAAATACCGAGGTTTAAGTTAAGGGTCAGAAGCTGTTCAGTGAGAATACCTCAAGCATTCCAGCTTTGGTTTTTTTTGTGCTGGGTATTCAAGTGACAATTTTTTTTTTTTTCCCAAGGATTTCTGGAATTCTAAGACAAGGTTTTGTCATATACTCAAAGACTCATCTAAATCTCTTTCAAAACTAACACTTGCCAATCATATAGAGTTCAACTCAAAACAATGAGCTTGTACTCCTTATTTTCCCATCTAATTACAGGTGAGAGTGCTCTCTGTCCTTCAGGAAGGGAGAGACCTGGGTCCTGGCCTTCTGCAGCCTCCAGGAACTGCAGTCACAACTCCCTCTTCACAGGGTAACCTAGATACCATGAGGTTTCACTGAGGTTAGCCTCAGTGAAAATCTCCTACCTACAGAGGCTAGGGCACTGGATAGTCAGAACATCACCAGAGAGAAACCTCAAAGAAAGCATGGGGATAATATGAGGGTAATATGCTAATACAAAAGCAGTCCTGTGATTCAGATTTAAAGTTCAGAGCTGTTCTGTGCGAGGCCAACAGTCATTTTTTTAGCCCATTCTCTTCATCTTCAGAAAGGAGGTAACTTTTCTATACTTGTTTAAAGCATTGAAGTAGGTGATCTTTTTCAAATACTTTTATTAATTGAAAAATTATGTAGTTTAGAAAATAAAATGTGTCTTTGAAGCCTATTGACTTTTTGAAAATTTCTTCTATTCGTAATGTTTTAATGATAATTTCATTTGCTTTTTTTCCTTTCAAATTGACAGAGCATTAGGTGGTATCTGTTTTTCATTTATATGGGACTTCAAAAATGAAAAATGAAAAACATCAGTGACAGCTTCAGGTAGGTTTGGATTTTCTGGTTTTCTTTTGTTTTTTTCTTGGTCAGATTTTTGAAATGGAAACAACTTCGACATCTGAAGATTTTAATCATAGAAAAACCAGACAGTTTTAAATGTATATTTTGTTCCTCTAGCATTAGTCATTTTTCATTCTGACCTTCCTGATCGTACCTCATGGCAATAATTTATATTAATTGGTTCTCTGACATTTCTTATGTCCTAAGATATAGTAAACTATGATTACAAAATACTTTTATCCTTGTTATATACATGTTCATCTGTACACCTTTGACTCAGTGTCGTGTCTTTTTAAAATTTCTGAGTAGTATCTCACTGACATTGACAACTAGATGTAATTTTTTCTCTCTGTGATTCAAAACAGTATAAGCAAACAGTTATCTCTGCAGTCTGTCTTGAATGTAGGCAAGAAAGTATGGCATGCTTAGGCTGCTATAGCTATCAGAATAAGTTTAGCCTGATGGCTGATGGACAGCACAAGTGTGTGAGTGAAGTCTGAATATATTGAGAAAGAGTGATGCAACAGCAGAAGGAAGATCATTACAAGCATTTTTTTTCTGAAAGAGGCACGTTGATCTTTCTGTTGCCAGTTAGATTATGTGCTGAATAGCAATACGTATTAGTGAATAATTCTTCAGTGAATGCGGTCCCCAAACAACAGAGGATTTAAAGTAAAAGATTAACAGGTTTATCACTTGTTGTACCAATTACTAGGAGAGTAAGAGATAACCCACTTATCAGCAGTTCATTGTTAACTTATTGAGAAAGCTGGCATTGTTACACTAAAGGATTATGTGATCAGAAGGACATTGGTTTGCATTAGTCATGTAGAGCACTTCATTTTAGATGAATACTGGCTTCATTTCAGTCACCTTTATGAAGGATATTGTAAGTCCCTAGAGAAAAAGACAGCTAGTGAAATATATTGTTTGATGTACAGGTGCCTATTTACTTCAGGATTAACATAACAGAGTGGTCCTTCCTCTGAATGGTGAGAGGTGAAATTTTTAGATTAAAAATGAGATAATCTGAAGGCTAACAGTTCCTCAGCAGACTAAGTCTTTGTCTATTCTGCTGCGCACTATGCCATTCTGCCACAGTCTTACACCAGTTGGCTGTATAACGAGCTAATGCAGAGTTAAACTAGAAGAAAAGTATTCACTTTTTCCAGTTTTCTGCAAGGTTAAACCACTGCTGTTGGGTTGATATCACTGAAGAGCAAAATAGGTGTGAAAAAGCCAGGTGAAGTGACTGGTCAGATGCAGAATTCCACGTTACAGTACTGGGTATCCATCCTGGGGAGTGTGAAGCTTCATTCTGCTTGTAGTATAGTGATTCTGAAATTATTTATTCTCAGTTCTGGTAGTCTAATAAAATATTACTTTATTAAGAATTAGTGACTTCATTGAGAGTTTTTACAAGTAAATTAAAGGCTCATGCGTTTATTTGACGGTACCACAAATCTGGCTATAGGGACCTCTGCACTAAAGGAAAACCATTACAGACACAAGGCACAAAGTACTGTTTCAGTATAAACTTGTTTTATTTGTTCAACTTAGTTCAAATAATTTCATCAGTTAAATTTATATAAGAAAGCTTTACTCTGGATCAAGTACTATTTGACCAGGCCACTCTATACCAGGTTATTTGTTTTATTTGTTGTCTGTTCTCCCAGCAAAAAAAAAACAGTGTAGGCTCCCTAGCGTATACTATAGCTAATTTGGAACACTTGTGATCTTGTCCTTTACTGCCTTCTTATCAGGTTGCCTGTTAGTGGTTCCTATTATATTGGATAATATAACATAGACTCATAAAATATTCCAGTTTAGTTTTATCCAAAAGAAATACAGTCTATACACTCCCAGGTTTCTTTACAATGCGAACTCATAATTCAGGAACTTGAAGTGCTAAAAAAAACACTTGTTACCAGGAGACTTCAGATGAACAATACTGACTTTTGTTGTGTCACACTATAATTCAGTATGAAGACTGTTATTTCTTACTATAACAAACTTACACGTACAAAAGCTTTTATATACCCTTCAAAGCCAGAAGAACATATTTAACTAGTTACACTTGTGACCATCTGGAGAATCTCCACAGATTTTCAAAAAGTGTTTTCAGACTTACGTTGGAGCATTTAAGAACATTTTTACCCTTTATTCCTTGTGTCAAGGAGCCTATAATCAAATTCACACAAATGTGATAGATGAGGCAAAGAAAGAAAGAGAGAAGATGAAGAAACTTTTCTAGTTGATTTCCATGAAAGAGCTATGTTTTATGGAAGGATTTGAAAGGAGGATTTTAGCAGACAAAGAAATGGAAAACTATTCAAAAAATAAATAGATATGCTTATCCATTCAAAATTATATAATTAGCTTTAATATATTGGACTTGGACTTTGTTTTCTCCTTTTTTTCATTCCTTTTGATGATGAGACAAGATGTAAGAAAAGTAAAGTTTGAAGAAAGAGGAGGTTTCTCCTGCTAATATTGCATGACAAACTTGTAGGCATGTTCATCGTGTACCGAAGGTGATGCTTAAATTGCCATGCCGGTTTGGCTACTAGCTTTGAAGATGGTCCCAAATGTTAGTATTTTGGCTTAAGTGGTGAATGAGCTATCTTCCTTGCAGGATGAAATTGTCTCCCAACTCCAACTCAAATACAGCTAAAAGGAAAAATGCATGTGACCAAGAGGAAAATATTCCCAAAGGTCTGTCCTTTAAAAACCAAATATAAATTAATAGACCTAACTGAACAAATTATAGTTCTCTACAGATTTCCCTTAAGTGTCATCACCTTCACGATAATGCTGCCACTAGGAAATACTTCTTTCCCAAATGTCCTGTTAGACTGACTACCTGTTAGCTCATTAGGGCAATAAAATACCAGAATGAGATTTTATAATCAAAAGAGGCAGTGTGTGAGATTTGCCTATACAAGAAGTATCCACTCCTGAGCTACTGTTCTCGATGTCATTTATATTCAGTGGTGGAAAGAAGCATCTGTATGGTATAACTAATTTCATTGTATTGAAAATTACTGAAACTGGTGAATGGCATTGTGCCCTTGGAGGCCTTCTTGATGAGCTTGGATACTCTGATTAAAATTCAGATATGTACAGTATATACAGGCATCTAAAATTAGATGTGATAATCTCACTTTAATAACATACTCCAGGTCAAGTTTTTACCATCTGATGTGGGGACAAGAATTTGGTACTTTCATCCAAAGCTTTGTAAATATTCAGACAGGACAGGCCAAACAGTGCATATCCAAACTTAATTTCTGACATTTCATGACATAAAGAGCCCTCAATCAGCTACATTGTAACAAGGCTATATGTTCAAGTTAATAATCTCAGTATCTGCTGTAGTTTCAGGTGCATAACACCTAGATCAGTTATATTCTCTTTTCTGTTACAACAGTCATTGAGTATACTAATCTTTCTGGGTGAATGAACTCTTACATATTCCTTGTACATATCAGGGAACTAGGAGAAGAGAAAAGAAATTACCCTGGGGTTGAAGTGAAGCTCTGCTATAGCTGCTGAAATTTGCAGTTCATAATGACACAGTAAAATTAGAGGGATGAGTTTTCTATACTGATGAGGCATTGTGCTGCTTATCTGTCTATAAGCATCAAGCAGCTGGTTGTGAGACATGTTGATCACGAGACAAGGAGTTGAGCTGACTGTAAAACATGAAGGAAAAGTTATCTTTCCTCCCTTTTATCAATTAACAGAAAATAGACAATGCTTGGTAGCCATCTGATACTTCCTAACCCTCCTAGAGACATAGGAAGAATACAGCAATGTTTCCCTGTCAGTCTACCCAGGATCAAACAGGGACTTGAGGAACCTTGGTCCATAAACCTCCTTTTACTGGCATAGCCACTCTCCCCCTTCTATGTTAGTTTATCTATGGTAATATTCCCTGTGCTGGCAACCCAAATCACTTCTAATAGTTCAACATTTTCCCTCTGCATTCAGGAAAGAAAGGAGCTTCTTCAAACCTCTTTATTCTTTTGGTTGCTTACTTAGTCTACCTCTTATGTGAGCTCAGGAAACAGTTGGACTGTTTCTTCCGGTTTGCAGAGCAAGCTTTCAGAGACTAAGACCTGCAACTAACTCCTGACTTCT
Source organism: Ardeotis arabs (assembly GCA_011801015.1). Lineage (NCBI taxonomy): Eukaryota > Metazoa > Chordata > Aves > Otidiformes > Otididae > Ardeotis > Ardeotis arabs. The sequence goes on from JAAGAY010147310.1 coordinate 49,687, forward strand.
GCAAATAGGGACAAACAGGCAGTATTTCTCTCTTATTCTAGGTAATGGAAAAAATGAATAAAAGATAGAACTGCAATAAAAAGGCAGGAAAAAAAAAAAGCCAAAGGAGACAAATTATAATAATGTAGAGCCTAAATTAACTATAAAAGTTTTACAACAGCCATAGCTGCCCCTCACCCCTTGAAGAACGAAAGGCATAGAGTTTCAGCATGAATTCTTTTCACATTGGAGTTTAAGATTACAGTATAAAGCATCCTCTCATAAAATATATATTTAGTAGATCTATGCTGGAGTACTTCCGATGAATAGGTAATAGGGGAGAGATAGTACAAGTGCTTAAATAGTGCACTTAGAACTTGCCCTGGGACTTTCAGGAAATAAATCATCACAGTTATATATTTATCTGTGCAGACATCCAATCTTAATTCTGAAACTACATTGATGGACCAAAACCATGTTTCATATTGAAAATTATAATATGAAATAGGAAGGTAGAATTTATTTCACATCAAATTTCAATCAAGGATTATGACATGGAAGCTCATTGTTCTTGAGTATGATTTCATTGTATTGTCTGATAAAATAAATACATAGTAATCTGCTCTTGATAAACCAGTAACACTTTATTTTTACCAAAACCTTCAATGTAAATATCATCTCATTACAGAGATTATCTGTTTATGTATGTTACGTGACAGGTTGGCATCAGAATAATTTTCTGTTAGCTTCAAATTTCATAGAATCATAGAATAGTTTGGATTGGAAGGGACCTTTAAAGGTCATCTAGTCCAACCACCCTGCAGTGAGCAGGGACATCTCCAACCAGATCAGGTTGCTCAGAGCTCTGTCCAACCCGGCTTTGAATGTTTCCAGGGATGGGGCATCAACCACCTCCCTGGGCAACCTGTTCCAGTGTTCCACCACCCTCACAGTAAAAAATATCTTCCTTATGTCAAGTCTGAATCTATCTCCTTCTAGTTTAAAACCATTACCTCTTGTTTTGTCACAACAGGCCCTGCTAAAGAGTTTCTTCCCATATAGTGCTATGTTTCAGATTTGTGATGAAAACAGTGTTGATAATACACTGATATTTTTGTTGTTGCTGAACAGTGCTGACAAACTTTTTTCTATATATTCTAAACTAATCATAATGATCATCGGTTCCAAAATCCATAGTAATTTTAAAATATCACTGAATATTAATGCAAAATTAGCAGCTCTGTTCTTAAAATTCCTTTTTTTCTGTGACTCTGTGCTATGAGTTTTGTTTTTACTATTGAAACAGAGCCAAACTTACTCACCAAATTTTCACTGTAGATGTCAGATTGGCACACTGCAAAATTTCTTTCTGTGATTTATAGCTGCTTTCACTGCCCTACTAATTTCCTTAAAATACTATTTGATAATTTAAGTTGCATTTTCAAAGAGGAAAAAAAGAATCATAGGAAGATGTCTGGGTGCTTTCACTATTTTTTTTTTCTTCCATAGAAAGGGAGAGAGATGGTCACTGAAGTTTCAGCCTCAGAGATTTTACGTGCAGTGCTTGCTTGTAAACTACACACGACTTTTAAAAAAAAATCCTTGTAAACTTAACAAGGATTCGTGCTGCTCCTCAAGTTTATGGTCAGTTATGGACTGATGAAGACAGTTAAGAGAGCTTAATCTACCTGCTGATTTGTTCTTAATTCTTATTCCTCTGCAGAACTGCTATAAACTTACACACTAAAAACATAAAAGCACTCTGTGTTCAGTACCTCGGCAGCTTCCCAACTCCTCAAAGCTACAAGCAAAGCTCAGACAATTGGTTTCCCAAATGAGTCAAAGAAGTGATTCTGCTTAGCTTATAACTGAGCACTTTTTGACCTAAGGCTGAATGTTCAGGCTGAATTTCATATGTAGGACCACCAAGGACATGATGAGAATGAAGTTTGTTGTTTAATAGGTAGTTCATTAAAAGGCTGAATCAGATAACACAGTTTTGACAGACAGCAACTCCTGAAACAGGAGGGAAATTGCAGTAGTGTTCAGCAGACTGCCCTTAAGAGTGCTGCTATGGCACATTGTAAGAGCATGCCCTCATCACATGAACTTTTCCAAACAACCTTTGCTGTGCCCTGACATAATATCTGAAAGCCTTCAACATAAAATCAACATGTTCCTTTTGAATGTATGAATTAGCTAGTGTCTCCTTTTATAATCTCATAACTCTGTTTGGGTTTTCTTTCAATATACAAATCCTAGCAGAGCTTTCCCAAAGCTATGGGTGTTCAGATCAGAGTTTTTCATTTGGTCCCAAATCCATTTAAAAATCTATTAAAATGTATGTTCTGAAGTTCAGTGATTAGGGGTTGTTCTGGCAAGATGATGAATACTCTGGCTGTGATTCACCAAAACACTTAATTTTGTATATAGCTTTAAGCATGAGTAGTACCTTTGAAGTTCCAGAGAAATTAGATATGCATTTATGTGATTTATTGGGTCATATGCATAATACTCAGATTTTGTAGAATCCAACTCTGCACTCTATATATATAGACATACACACACATAAGAGCATACATACATATAGTGTATTTTAAAAATCAGTACCGTAATTTGATTTATTTTTACTGGTAAGACATTCTTGGTATAATTCTGCTGAGTGTAACAATTACTGCTATGCATACACTAGTGTAGGTGTATTTATAATCAAGTCCAGAAATTGTTGAAATAGTCTGCTAGCAATCATTCGCTTCTCACACAATAGTTCTACGTAAATCTAAAGAAAATGAATACTGTATCTGAGGGCCTGAATTCAATAAATTTCCCATGTCTGGATATAGGAAATTAAGTGAAACGACATTTCTATCAAATCAAGACAATGTGTTGTATAAAGCAATCCTGAAGAACAAGTCAAACCTACTGCAAGAGAATTTGCACTGTACTGGTATCATACTAGACTGTATTTTATATTTTGGCAATGGCACGCTGAGGTTTTGCAAGTATATCAAACACTGCATTGCAATATTTATCTAAATTGTTTTAGCTACATATGTTTTCAAGCTCTTACAAGGCCAGCTTCAGAGCCTAGACATGTTATTATTCAGCTTTTATAATGTCGCTTATGCCATTCACTCTTGTCCTTTGCTTACATGCTTTACTTCATAAATGTGTATCATTTAAAAAAAAATAAGTGAAACAAAGACATTTTCACTTTTCAAGGAGTTTAATATCTAATTTTATTTAACTAAATTTAAATTTCTGTCTCCAACAGTCTTCTCTTGTTTGTATATCCTTCTTGTTGATTTATCCTAATTAATTAAATATCCATATTGATTAATATTTTTAAAAACGTAAACATTCTTTTCAAACTAATATGAATCCATCTAATATTTGACAGTGATATGAGCTTTCTCCCTGGGAATATCTATTCCCATATAAAACATTTCCAGAGCAAGCAGATGTGGATTTTATGTGAGATTTATATGATTTTCAGTTAGCTGAATTATTTGTTGTCAAATTATCCAACAAATTTAATCTGTTGTGCTCTTCTGAATTATTCATGATACAGACAGTCATAATTTCTGTAAGCATAACATAATGTTCATCAAATATTTTGTTCAAATAAATACTAACTTTTTTATTATTGAACTGATTTTTCAAAGCCACTTTCATCTTAGTCAAATGGTTGGCTCTGGAAAACAGGGACACTGTTAGTCCCTGAGAGTCTAGACAGTCTAGTTGACAGAGGTCACTTGTTGGAGGTCCTGCTGGCCCTGAAGCATGGAACAAGGTGCCAGGTAGCTTCAGAGCATAGGATGCTCTGTTAGGCTCTTAGGCAGAAATACAGACACCTCAGCATGAATAGACATAGCAAAACTCACTGCTGATGCACACTACTCTGTGATGGAAATTCCTGTATTTTTCACAAGGTGTAAACAGAGAAATAATTAGGTGTACATAGAAGTCAGCAAGCATAAGCAAGAGTATCTCAGTCCCCACATATCAAAAGCTGAGAAGAGTAAATTTGTGCACTCCAAAAATGAGGTTACTATCTGTCAAGGTTCACAGTCCTAACTCACCATCAGTGTCCTGTGGGCACTGATAAGCCATAGTGGTCCTGAGGAGTCTTGCCTGAGCCCTCCATCCAAACTTGAGCTATACTTTAAATGTGTCTCCAGTCCTGTTCCTGACATGGCCGGGATTTCCCAGATTCACCTTGTATCTGATTTGTTACCTCGCTTTTGCCTGATGCTCACTGGCCACTCAATAGGACTCATTGCTGTCACCAGTTAGCCCTGCTCACCTGGATCAGATGCTGTGGGACTGTGCTTGGAGTGGTCACTGCCCACCTGCTTTGTGGCCACCCTCAGCTTGCCATCCATGGCACCTGTTGCTGCCTGACAACCACACCCTGAAGGTCACCACACAGTTGCTGTCACATAAAGCAGGAAGACAAAAGGCAGCAAGGAAGCTGCATGTCTGTCTGCCCAGCATCTTAACTAAGCAGGACTGGAGTGAATGCTTTTGGTCTGACCCTCGAACCTCTGCATATCGGAGCAGTAAGTCTTAAATTTGTAATGGTGGATACTGCACCCTCCTGGATTTTAAGGGGATTTTAGTCTTTGCAATAAGAAACTGGGGTTTGTGTTTCACTGTTTCACATTAAGTATGTAAAATATTAGAATAGGGTCTGGAATTCAGAAATTCTACCTTTTTTTTTTCTGTGATTAACCTGCTGTGAATCTAGAAATTTGTATGTGGTGATTATATGATTGGTCACAGAGAAGACGGAGTCAGCCTTTTCTCTGAGGTGCAGAAAAAAAGGACAAGATGCAGAAAAGAAAATTGCCACTAGATGTAAAGAAGAATCCTTCACAGTTGAGATGGGAATGTGGGCCAAGCATTAGAACAAGTTTCTCAAAGAAGCTCTATGATCTCCATCCTTGAAGGTAACTGGAATTTGACTGGGCAAGATCCTGAACTAACCTAATATAACTGCAAGGAAGGCACTGTTTTTAAGTGTGTGTTTGAACAGTGGTCTCTTCCAGTTTAAATTATGCTGGAATCAAAGATTCTATATACTCTTATTTAATTCCTTTTTGCCTCCCAGTGAATGCAGAATTATTTCCTGAAAGACATAACACAAATCCCTTCTTTTTAACTACAGAAAATTGAAGGACAATACAGATGTAACAGCCAACATTACACAAATTTTTTTTGGAGTAGGGCTGTGTTTAAAATTAATCTGTGCAGTTTGCACAGTGTGGTCTCCTTTTTCCACATATAGAATTTTCTTTCTGTGCAAATACTGAACTAGGAGTAGTTCACAGTTTATTTCCCTGCACAGCTGATCCTTGACAGCTTAAAAATGTAGCTGGATAAAACTATAGCAAAGTCTACATCTAAAACCCTACAATATTCCATTCAGAGATACAGAAAATTTCCCTTTGAGAATGCTAAAATTTGAGATTCAAACAAATGCTAAAGAGCAGAGACAAACATCCCACAGTTAGCCAGATGAGCCATTTATTTCTAATTAAATATATTTATTTAATTACAGCCTTACTATCTTATGCATGTGTCATGGGGGAATTTGAGCAGGGTAGCCAAAAGATGAGAACACCACCACTGTCAGACATATAATCTAAAATATATTTATTGAACAGGATGGTTATGTCAGGTAGACAGTGATTTCTATCCCAGGATTTCTGTTCTACAACACGCACTTATTACACATGCACGCCAATCAAAACTCCTCTTGTCTGATTGAAAGTGAGGTGCTTCACAGACTGAAGGTAAGAGGATGTTCACTCTGAGCAGAGGATGAGTTAGGTCCTGGCTGGCAGCCTGGTCCCTAAAAGTAGCAGTTCCACTTTGTACTCAACCTCCTGCATTGTGTTCAATATTTGCTCATATATAAAATCATAGAATCATAGAATAATTAGGTCCTTATTATGACCTTTAAAGGTCATCTAGTCCAACCCCTCTGCAAGGAGCAGGGACATCTTCAACTAGATCAGGTTACTCAGAGCCTCATCCAGCCTGGCCTTGAATGTTTCCAGGGATGGGGCATCTATCATCTCTCTGGGCAACCTGTTCAGCTGTTCTACCACTCTCATTGTAAAAATTTTTTTCCTTATATCTAGTCTGAATCTACCTCCTTCTACTTTAAAACCATTACCCCTCAACCTATTGCAACAGGCCCTGATGAAGAGTTTCTCCCCCTCTTTCCTATAGGCCCCCTTTTTGGTACTGGAAGACCGCTATAAGGTCTCCCCAGAGCCTTCCCTTCTCCAGGCTGAACAGCCCCAACTGTCTCCCTGTCCTCATAGGAGAGGCACACCAGCTCTCTGATCATCTTCGTGGCCCTCCTCTGGACCTGCTCCAACATATCCATGTCATTATTATGTTGGGGTCTCCAGAGCTGGACTCAGTACTCCAGGTGGGGTCTCACCAGAGCAGAGGGGCATATGTGTTTCCCTTCCTTAAGGAGCTTCTGTTTTAGCTACTTATTGCTTTCTGAATTATACCATGGGTATAAACTGTCAATGGCTGCAGCAATTATGTAGCTTGATGGTCAATTTCTTTTGCTTTCTTTACATTTAAGGCCAAATAGGGGTTGTCATTGGGACTTCTGTCACCCTTTGATCTCCTGCTCCCAACGTACTACAAATGTGTAAAGTTAGTTTCAGTTACAAAAGTTTGTGTATCGTTTCTTTGTTTTCCAACTCATACTAGATTAACCTGGAGAGTAAGAGGTAGGGAAATATAATCAAATTTCTTTTATCTGAGTGATGCTTTAGGCTTCACCCCATAAAGTTTGATTCTACAGTGAACATGCAAACAAACATCTAATTGACAGAAAAGCGAGATGTATGCATCAAATGATACAAGTCTTTATTTTCTGTTAGGGATCAGGAGAAAAATATTAAATTCTTTAATGCCACTGAATGGTTAGGATTTTATAACACCCACAGAGAACTATTAATGAAATCGTAATTACTGAAGACTGAAGCCAAGCAATAAACTGCAGACCAGTGGAAATTTTTCACTGGCCTTCAAGGGAACAATAGCAAGACCTCAAATATTAGAAAGACTTTATGGTTTAGGCAGACTTGTGTAGTGTGGTAAGATGCATTAAACAGTTAAAATACTAGCCCTAATTATCTCAGAAGCTATCTTTAATTTGATTCCTGGCCATTGTACAGAAGACTCATTTAAGAAGAGAGTATCTGAAATCCATGGGATGATCTGACCTAACTTTTTGAAAATAGCATGAGTCAGAGTTAAAAGTAACCACTCATTACAGTGTCTTTCTGTTTTCTTCAATATCCATAAGGAAGAGCTTTGTGAAAATACGTACCATAATTTAGAGTTACTGTAACAGTATACTTACATTGCATGAGTGTGACTGTCTGTGAACAAGTTTAGTCCTTATACTTCTAAGAAACTGTTCTTTGCAAATAGTACTTTCATTATGGAATGTGACAAGGCAGAGAAAGAGTATTTTAAAACTTTTCTAAGATGGCAAGAAGGTGAGAGAACTTCTGAGGAAAAGTTTGAGGTTTTTTTAAACAGTTGTTATAACCAAGCATAAGAACTAATTTTGCTCCAGTTATTTCTTTTCCTTTTTTTTTCCCCTAAGCGTGTAACAAGAAAAAATATTTTCTGTAACTGTTGACTCAGAATGGAAAATCATCTGTACAAAGTTCTTTGTTTTTTTATTTCGCAAGTGAAGTGGTGATATATTAGAGCACAGTCATCCTATAAAACAGTCCATGCTGTTGTGTTCATGTGTGATTAGCTAATTTTAAGCTCAATTATCTGTGATTTTGCAAACTTTTCCACTGTTGATGAAGACTTACATACACTTTGCAAGCAAACAAACAAGAACAAATATTTTGCTGTTTGAGGTAAAGTGAAGTAAGAAGTCATGTTGCTGATGTGCTGGGAGTGGAGAAGCAAAGAGAGTACTGAACTGCTGCTTTTTTTGATCCCTCTTTGTTATGCAGTGTTACACTGGAATTCCCTTCTACGAACCTGTTTTCTTTGAAGTCTTTTGCCTGTCTAGAATAGAAAGAATGAGAATAACCTCATTTAAAAGTATAACATATAGCTTACATCACCATCTCCAAGAGAGAACTAGGTATATTCACCTCTCTCTCCATTGACTAAAAGGAGATCCAAACCCATCTACTTATACTACATGCCCAGCTTATGACTGGTTGGTATGATAAATTCTGCCCTAAATGGGTACCTTACGGAGGTGGGAGCTGCACACTCTGAAGCCAGAATTTCCAAGTGGATACATGCGGTCTTTAGTTCCCAGGGAAACAAGGCATTCTGCTGTAGCTCTAACCTAGCGATACCTGGTTCAACTCTCCGTGTTTTAGCTTAGCGGCAGCCAAGATACACAGTCTTTGCATTGAACATTCAAGAGTATTTCCGAATATTTGAGCTTCTGATCTTAGCTAGTGTTTGGTATGCTATTGTAGCTATTAAACTAATTGTTTTCATTCCTTCCTCATAGAGGTGAAGAAGATACAGACAAGATTTGTATGGAGCAAATGACATTGGAAGACACAACACAATAAAAAAAAAAGAGAAGATAGAAACAGTGAGAATGAAATGAAGACTGAAAACAGAAGAGGGAAAATTAAGTCAGAAAGAAAGTAGTAACAGAATGCTGATTGCTTTTTGAAATCTGCTGAATAAATACAAATGGGACAATAAAATACATTACTAACGTACAGAGATGAAACTAAACTATTCACACAAATTAAAGTTCAGTGTGACGCAGGTATTCACATTCCCCAGTGGAGTTCACACCACTCCTATCTATGCCTGGAAAAACTTGATTTCAGCTGAAATAATAATTATACAACAGTTTTTGGAATAAATATATCAGATCATACTGAATGACCTCTCTTTCCCTGAGGATGATTCCCTTGGGCAAGAGTATAGTACTATAACCTTGAAAATGCTTACTTCATCTCTTCATGATTTTGTTGACTATCCAAAAGATATTGTGCAGTCCACTTGCACCTGCCAGTGCAGCCCTGGGGGATGGTAAGGTGGACTGTCAGAAGCCCTGCTCTGCACAGCTTCATATAGCAATGAAACAAGGTTTAACTTCCTCAAAATGCTGTAGTGATCTTTTCCTTATTGACTGAGCTTTGACTCTTTCACCTTATTGTTCCTAAATATCCTTTGTTCTTGAGGAAGGGATGCTTCTGAGATGGTTCTTGTTAACTCATTTTCATGTCTCAAAGCTTTCAAAGTTCTATTCTGGAACAGTTTCATGAGCTGTGTTCCTTGCCACATACAATGCATGACATATTGGAAAACACTTTTAATTAAAATCTAGTTTAATGTTTCCATTTAATTGAAGTAGCAGCTGGTATTATTTGTTACACTGACAGTGTAAGAGAAAGAGGTCAGAAAAAGAAAACTGACTGCTATGCCTTCTTTTTTATTTGCCAGTTGAACTACTGAATGCATTAATATTTTAAATATCTATGTCTCTGGTTATTAAGTAAGAAGTATTAAGAAGTAAACTGTGAATAGAATTTGTTTTCTACCATTGAAATGGCCATTAATGCCAATATCACAAGAGAAGCTTCTCATTAAAATGGCAGTTAGCAAAACATAGGTTGTATGTGCTGAGATTTATGTATCTGGCAGAAAATTTCACAACATCCTTTAGACTGCTGCTTGAGAAAAGTGATTTCAGTTTCCACTGGCATCTTTCTCAATTTCTACATAACTAATAAAAAACTAAGTGTACTGCTGAGCACAGCATGACTTGATCTAGTTGCTGTCCTTGATCTGACTGCCTTATTAGAATTTAAAAATATCCTCAGCTTTCTCAGAAAAAAAAAAGAAAAAATTCAAACTCTGTTTGAGCTCCTTATATGTATGCTTACTAAATATATTCCTTCCATACCAACATCTTCAAAGAGCTGATCACATTGGAAGTGGATTAATCTAATTTAGTTGTAAACATCTACTTTATGGACACCTACACTTGACATAAATATCTCAGGTTTTCTTAACAGTGAGTAGAAAGAGAGAAATCCCCTTAGAGTACTTCTCATTTTATTTGCTTTCATGGGAGCATCAAGAATGGAGTATCTGAGTATGCTGTGCAGTGGCAGACAGGACAATGGAACCAAAACTGAGTGTGATGAAGCTTGGTATAGGCTATGGATTGATGAGTAACAGGATAAAAATATCTGAAACTGCTGAAAAGCTATATCATGGTATCCTGATGAACTCATTTCATTGTCAGCCTATAAACTCCTCCCTGCCCCTTACGAGAGATTGCAGTGAAGCATTGTTACATGGGCATGCAACATCCAGCACCATGTAGAGGCAAAGGGTACATATAGTGTATCAACACCAACTATGTGTTGATATACAGTCACCAGCCAGCGCATGACACTGAGACTGGTCCAAGCCAGTGTTGTGTTTCCTTTAGGCTTGGCTGGGACAACCTACTGGTAAGGTAATTGTTGTGGTCTCAGTTTGGTCTGTGTGGGCTTTTCATCAGAGAGGTGGGCCCATGACAACCTCATGAAGTTCAGCAAGATCAAGTGCAAGGTCCTGCACATGAGTCAGGGCAATCCCAAGCACAAATACAGGCTGGTCAGAGAATGGATTGAAAGCAGCCCTGAGGAGGATTTGGAAGTGCTGGTGGACAAGAAGCTCAACATGAGCTGTCAATGCACCCTTGGAGCCCAGAAAGCCAACCACATCCTGGGCTGCATCAAGAGAAGCATGGCCAGCAGGTCAAGGCTGGTGATTCTGTCCCTCTGCTCTTATGAGACCCCACCTGAAGTACTACATCCAGCTCTGGAGCCCCCAACATAAGAAGGATGTGGACCAGTTGGAGAAGGTCCAGAGGAGGGCCATGAAGATGATAAGAGGGCTGGAGCACCTCTCCTATGAGGACAGGCTGAGAGAGTTTGGGGCTGTTCAGCTTGGAGAAAAAGGCTCCGGGGAGACCTTATAGCGATCTTCCAGTACCAAAAAGGGGCCTACAGGAAAGAGGGAGAGAAACTCTTCATCAGGGCCTGTGGCGATAGGTCGAGGGGTAATGGTTTTCAAGTAGAAGGAGGTAGATTCAGACTAGATATAAGGAAAAAATTGTTTACAATGAGGGTGGTGGGAAACTGGAACAGGTTGCTCAGACAGGTATAGATGCCCCATCCCTGGAAACATTCAAGGCCAGGTTGGATGAGGCTCTGAGCAATCTAATCTAGTTGGAGATGTCCCTGCATCTTGCAGGGGGGTTGGACTAGGTGACCTTTAAAGGTCCCTTCCAACCCTAACTATTCGATGATTCTATGATTCTGTGATCATACAGCCTTTCCCTTACTTGATCCACCTAATAAATTGCCTTCAGCAGTGTCATGCTATCTGATGTTCTCTTTCTCCTTCTGACTGTTTATCTTAAGCCAAAATGAACGGCCCCCTAAAGGGGCTTAGCTATGCACTGATAGTAAAAAGATAGCGAAGTGGTAACTCCAGTTGTAGATATCAGTATTTTAGGTATTTAAGGTTTGCGATATGAATTCTACCTACCAGTGTCTATTCTCCATATGTATCCATTGTGCTAATGGCACTGTATTTAATGAGATGCGGACTTGACAGAGGCTTCCCCCCACCCCCTTATATTTGTTAATGCAATAGAACATTCTCTGTCCCCTTCAAAATAGCTGTATTCTTGAACAGAATCATGATGGCTACTCATGATGGCTCCTGAAATCTATATGGATTTTCCCTATTCTTATCCACTTCCCTGTTCTGTGTCCCTTGAACTCTTGGTATGTATATCAGATCCCCAAATATAAATCTCTAGTATGGAAATTCCTGTACTCTGGCTAGCAGTCATTGCAAATTAGACAGAGAATACAGTTCAGGATAGTCTTTCTGTGGTGGCCTGTCATCTGTTACCTCCTTCTATTGAAAAAAAAAATTATTCCTGACAAAACCATCAAACAGCAACCCTTCCTCCCAAATGCCCAAACAAAAATGTGTAGGCAAAGAAGCTGATTCATATAGGGCCTTAAAAATACCCCTTTTCTCCAACTGGTTATTCTACTCAGCCTGTACAAGCACTTTACCCTTAATGGAGAAACCAATCTTTTCATATTATAAGCATAATAATGTTTGAAATACTAAACCTGAAGAAATAAAATTTGAAACTAATTTGGAAAATATTTTTTTTTTAATTTATCTGGTTGGACTTTTTGCTTTGCTTGTTGTGGAACTTGGGGTTTCTTTAAAAAAAAATGCCATAATTTGGAATTTGGTTTTCTTTTTTAATTTGGAACAAAGCTTTAGGAAGATATTACCAGTGAATGAATACTGTGGGAAAAATAAAAAACAACAGAGTGGGGTTTTTTGTTGTTGTTGTGAGAAAGAGATTCATCATGTTCTGAAAAAGCTTTCAACTCTTTTTTGATACAACACTGAGTCGTGCTGCAGGAAGAACATTCATGTTATTATGCATTTGGGTTACCCCCTAATGTCACGTTGTGTGCAGAACTTGCTCAGCTATATGGTAAGAAGTGTAGGAAGAAGCTGCAGGTAGGAAATGGAGATCCCTTTAGAGGACATAGACTCTATGGTATATGTTTGGCAACATTTTTTTTTTTTTTCCAAGAGAGGCAAGGAGCAACTGTGCTTACAGTAATGTACTTGTAGGCACAATCAGAAAGTCTCGAACATTGGTCGAAGGATTAAGCCTAGGGTATAGTGTGTCAGGTTTATTTCGGTGCTGTTCTGATGCTGTTCTGATGTTCGGTAAGCTCTACTGTTGTCATCTCAGCCAGCACCTGCATCTGTGTGTATCTGGAAGTGATCTACACAACAAAATAGGTGGCCACCCAGTCACTCTCTCTGAGTTCAGAAATTGTATGAAGTAGAAAAAAATCTCCTGGTAGTGTTTTGAAGACAAATATGCAGGTGTATATGAAGCAGTGGTTTCACCATTCAGTAAAAAGTCATGCCTGTGTTAAAATAACTTTTGAATAAAAAGGGGGTCGTTTTCAAATCCACTTCTTTCCCCATTTTCCTTACCTTTCATCAAATAGCTCTATCTCAATAAATTGTTCTTTAAAATGAAATTTATGCTCTTTTTGTAAAGAATTTTAATTATAAAAAAAATGTAAAACAAACACCTTTTATGGAAGTGGAAGCAACATTTTGTGTCATTTGATACTAGCTGTCTCACAACTGAAGGCCATATACAGAGACGTTTATGATCCAGTTCTGGGATCAATGTAAGCATCTTCATCTGAGCATGCTTTACTGTATTCTATAAACCTTTTTTAGGCACCTTTAGAGCTCAGTTCATCAGATCTATTTTTAATATCTAAATTGAATTGATAACCTGATCTAACACATCTCCTTTAAAAAATAAAACCCCTAAACAAACAAAAAATCCCCTATTTAAGATGATTTAGGTTCCCTTTATGTAGGCCACCCTTCAAAGCTAATTTTCTGCTTATTTTCAACATTTAGAATGTAGAAAATTATATACTTGTTCTTTCACTAAAAAGCCACAAGGTTTTCATAAAAACAGAAGACTGCATATCCCATCATATATTTAGGTACAGTAATAACTTACAGACCAAGGACAACATTTAGTTTGCTTGCTTGGTTGGTTGGCTTTTTTTCTTTTCTTCTCTTTTTTTTTTTCTTTTTTCTTTTTTTTTTTTTATTTCAGTGGGATACAGGGAGAGACTTTTAACTAAAAGGAAAACATTTGGCCAAAACGCCAACTTTTTAGTTTTAACTGGCTATAGTGTTATGCTAGCAAACATGAAAGACAGAAGGAAAAAGTACTTTATTTTAAACAACATTTACATTCTATTATTAAATTAATTCTGTTTTACCCCATATATCACTATTAACTGGTGAAAATGTTTATATTGGTGCAGCCAAATCAAATGTGGAAAACACGGATGTTTTATGCCCATCTCAGATTTTATTATGTTTTAATTTATTTGATTTTGAAAAGTGAGAAAAAACGTTTTTTTTCTATATATTTTCCACATTTTTTTTCTGTACAATTCCTGTATTTTTATCTTTTTTTTTTTTTCATTAGATTGAAGTTTTTCTTGTGTACAAGTAGCTCAAGGAGATTAGATGCTTAGAGAAATTCTGACTAAACATTGTGGAGATAAGTGTTAGCAAAGGACAAAACAATCTCTAAAAAGACCTCAAGCTTCATTTAAAAAGCAAGAATTAGAGATTCTGACTAGCATCTGAAAGAAATCTTATTGTAAAGAAAGATTCCTGAAATAGACATATGTATCAGAGTCACACTCATGATCACATAGCTGCTGTGTGCTTGTAAGATGACTGAAGAACAGTAAGAATCCTCTACAGGGAAAGAAGATTCATTAGAAGCAATACAAAATATATGCAACATGACTGCCTACTGATTACATTTAAAATGCGAGGTAGGTGAGGATACAGACAAAAGAGGGAAAAAAGAGTATACTGCATCGTTAAAGAGTGTACTACATGGTTACAGCTAGGGTTATACTGCTGTTTCAGCCTATTTAATAAAATGGAATTAAATGATTTAAAAAATTAAGTTTTACTCAGGATTTCTTTATCTTTTGTAAAATGAAAGCAATAATTTGGAGGATTAAGATTAATTTAAAATATTTTTGTTTTATAATATGTATGTCAGTGATATTATCTATCTAAAGAAACATTTCAGAATGACACTTATTGAATTCCCTTCTAGAAGAGGATCAGTTATGTCAAGCTGCTTCCTGAAGTTTAAATCCAAACTGCACTTGTATCAGAGGATATAATTTGTCTAAGTCTATAGTTTTTGTAGCAACTGAAAAGATTGACAAGAAATCATCGAAGAGGATGCTAATTGTAATCAAATTGAATGACTGAATGTATTAGAATTAAGATGCAGAACTCTGGGAGAAGGTCTGGTCTGATGCATCCTACTGGTGACATGTTTTATTTCTGTGCATTAACCAAACATCTCTTGAGTACTTTTTCATCCTGATTAACAGTGAGATTCACAGTGATCCAACCATAGGCTGAAGAAAAACAAATGGTTCTTGCCAGTTGTTAAGGGAGTAGTTTAATTTAAGAAGATGACACATTAGTTATGCAAAATTGTGTGTATGTAAATTCCAGAATATATATATATCAAATCAGCCAGCTCACCACTATTGGAATAAACAAAAAAAAAAGATTTTTTAAAATCTTTTTTTTCCTGAGATAGTCTTATGAGGTAGCTATGAGTTTGAAGTGTAGTCTTGGTATTGTCATGCAAATAAGCATGTCAAGAAATTCTTCTCAATATATGTTGCAAGCCAGAACTGTGGAATTAATTACTGTGTTATTCATGGTAGATTTTTCCATTAAAGTTTTGAATGTACATATAAGTAAAGTTTTTCTTTCTTTAATTTACTCTTCTATTAAATTTTCATATACATCCAAGGGAACATTATACTCAATGAAAGGAAAGGATGCAAAGGAAAGTTAACTCAAACCAAACTAGAAAACTGTTTCTGGGCAGTTTCAGAGGCAAACAGATGCACACACACAAGGATTCCTGTAAATGTCAAAAAAAAAACCAACAAAAAGATTCTTTCCAAGTAAGGACATCAAATAACCATCTTTCTTCCTTCTAGGAGTGTTTTTCCAACATTGAAGGCAATACTTCATGTCACAAACTTCAAGTAACATTAAAATATATTTACAAGCATAAGATGTTTATAAATATAAACACATTATATACATTATAGGACATATATAAACAATCTTCCTGTTAAAATCTCCAGACCATGATGGCAACACAGAGTTATGGCAGGTACCATTTAGATTGACAATGTATTTGTCTGTTTTTCCAAACATAATCAAGAAGTGAAGACATTCTTAGTAATTTGAAACATCAGCCATGGGAGTTGCTTCATTTCTCAGTCCAAACCTACATTTGTGACAGGCAGCAATTTGATCTTTTTATGTCAATCTTATAAACTGAAATTCTTCTTCAATACTTCTGATATTAGATGTAAAATCTCACTGAACAATCAACCTTATATATTTTTCATAAGTCAGTCCTCTCATTAAAAAAAATTTACAAAACTGTATTTGTTTACAGCGTTTCTGTAAGATGGGTTTAAAACTGTTGCTTGGGGTAAGTGTGAACACATAAGATTGCCCATGAGTCTATCATACCTTACATGAGCTTCTGTGAGTTTTGTTGCATGTTTTTTTTTCCTTAATTTTTAACAGATCTGATAAAAGGAAAGGGAAAAAAAGGAAAAATTGCAAACTTGTTATTCATATGTAGTGCTTCGGGAAGAGAAATTGAACAGACTGCATTGCTAGTAGCTCAAAAGTAGTTTTTAAAATACCAGTTTTTAACTCTTCTTTGTAGCTGCATATAGGTATGAAATTGAAATACTTACTTCCTTATCAAACTTTATGCATTCATTGCAAGAGCTGTCTGATTTATTCTTGTAATGTTTTTCTCATAAACATTGGCCTGCCAGCATTCATCTTTGTTATAGTTTAGCCTCAGTTGGGATCAAGTTACACAATTTTTCACTCACTCTCCTCAACCCTCAAGGGAACAGGAGAGAGAAAATATAACAAAGGGCTCAAGGTTGGAGATAGGAACAGGGAGAGATCATTCAAGTTACTGTTATGGGCAAAACAGACTCGGATTGGGGAAAAATGAGAAAAAAAAAAAAACAAAAAAACAAAAAAACCCAACCCAGATCTCACAAACAACTTCTCCCCACCCCTCCCCTCTTCCTTGGCTTGACTTCATTCCAGACTAGCTACACCTCCTCCTCTCCAAGCAGCACAAAGGAAATAGGGACTATAGGGAATGGGGGTTGCATTCAGTTCACCACACATTGTTTCTGCCATTCCTTCCTCCTCAGGGGAAGAACTTCTTACTTTCTTCCCCTTCTCCAATGTGGAGAACCTCCCATGGGCTACAGTCCTTCACGAACTGCTCCAACCTGTGTCCTTTTTCACACGGCACAATCCCTCAGGAGCAGGCTGCCCCAGTGCAGGCCCTCTACAGGCCACAGCCTCCTTCAGGCATCCACCTGCTCTGGTGTGGGGTCCTCCAGGGGCTGCAGGTAGATCTCTGCTTCTCCATGGGCTGCAGGGGGCAGCCTGCTTTACCATGGTCTTCACCACAGGCTGCAGGAGAATCTTGATCAGGAGCAACTTTAGTCCTCCCCCTCCTTCTTCACTGACCTTGGTGTCTGCAGCCATTCCTCTCACAAGGAATTCTTCAGAGCTAGGCTCAGGCAGATGCCTCTCGTGTTCTCTTATAGCTCCTCTCTTCTCTTCTCCCAGCTGGATCAGGCCGAGTCGGGCTCAGGCAGCTGCCCAGCAGGTGACCAGAGGGTGAGGCCTGCAAAGCCCACAAGGCTAGAACTTCCCCCTCTCTGCCTGCACTTCTGTTTTTTTTCCCCTTCTTAAATACATTATCACAAAGGTGTTATCAATGTCACTGATTCACTCAGCCCTTGCCAGTGGCAGGTCCACCCTGGAGATGGCCAGGTCCACCGTACAAAGGAGTGGCAGAAGGCACCACTGTAACCTCCCTCACTACACAAATCCAATACAATATTTAAACAAACAAACAAACATGCCTTTCAAAGGGTGAGAAAAGAAAAAAAAAGCTATTTGTTCTATCAACCTTGAATGACTCTTTAATTTTAGGACGACCTTCTCTAAGCATATTGCTCATGGAAACCTTCTTTTTGTCACATACATCTGAGATAGGAAGGTAAGGTAAAAATAATAGTTCATAGTTGAGACAAAATTTCCCAGAAATATTTCCAAAAATACTTAATTGTTTTTGCAGGTCTCCATATCTAAGATGCCAGCAGACTTTTCCTATATGGTTATAGCTATCAGGACAAGAAGGTCAGAACCCATGCAGGTACTCTCCCATCTCCCTATCTGTGTTTATCTTTTATTCTCATCTTACAATACAGTTATAAATAATTTGTGGGCAGGTAATGAATTTTCTTCTGTGTTTGCTTAATGACTATCACAAAGGTATTCTTGTCTTCAGTTTGCCACATGTTATCAAAAAATAAAGTATAAATCAGAATAATGGAGAAGGATATATACTAATGACTTTAAATATAGAAGGAATTATACAACACTGCCTAAGTTGCCAGATGATTACCATGGCTTCCAGCTCTCCTACATTCTTGCTTTTTTATACTGTAGAACTGCATGGAGCACTGGAGAGAGAGTTACAGAATAAAGGAATCTGAAGTACTCTGGTTTTGATGGTTTGATGGTTTAAAGAAATAAGATGTGCTTTTGTGAGACCCCACAAAAAGATATAATTAGGTTTTCATGTATTTTCTAGGTTACAATAAGATGAGTTATTAGTTGCACCCCCCCATCCTCTGAGCTGTGTTCATACGTTTTTTTGTCCTATTTATGATTCCACCACGGAGTAACCTTTAAGCACACTACATACATATTTTTAAGAAAAGTACTTCTGCATATGCAACTGGGATCAGTAGAAAGGATCTAGGCAGGTTTCCTTCTTTATAAATGAGGCAGCTGCTATGTCTTCTTCTGAGAAGAGGCCTGAACTTTGGCACTCTCTTCCTTCCCACCCCAAAAGGCTTTCCAGAGACCAAATTTTCAGGAAACACAACTCTCTGTAAGTTCTAGGAGAGAAGACAGAATGAATTTGGGGCAGTTTTGATTAAATTTTACATCATACACATTTTTATTTTGTTATTGTGCATTTTCAAGTAAAGGTGAGGAACTGAAACATGGGATAGACAACTACTTTAAATTTGTTTGAATAAATCAATACATTAAATTTTGCTTTACTTATTGATTTTTTTCCTAAATCTCCTAAGGAAAATTGTTTTATCAGGAGACCAACCAAAGTTAGGGAAAATAAACACGCTATCTCAAGAAAATCAATTTAATTTCTCATAGATTCCTTTGGAGACTATTGTAGTATAAAGATTTATTAAAAACTCTGTCCATATATATGACACACCCTAGCTATGATGATATAGTTAAAAACTAATATGATATGCTTGATTATGGAGGCCAGCCAGCTCTCACTGTGGGTTACAGTTATGGATCTGTTTTGACCATTATACAACAAATACTAACATCTGGAAACTTGAAGTTCAAAGGTTATTTTTCTCATAAAGCTGAACCAGTGTGATTCATAAAAACCCAATGTTGACCTTCAATTTAACAAAGCCCTGCTGCTAATATTGTATTATAAAATACAGAGTGTCTCTTTCCTTGACTTGGTTTGATTTTGATTTTATTGAACTGTTTAATCAACTAGCATAGAAAGGGGCATTTGAAAATAACCTATCCTTGTGAATATAATGCAAAAACTTGTACTGCTAGATTACTAGTGTTTAACACACCTGCATATGTTAACCTTTATCATAAAAAAAAGCAAAGTCTTTTATGATTACCTAAGAAGCTCCTGACTTTTTACATATTGCCTGAAGATTTTTTTCCCTTTGTTGTCATCGTCTTTCTCATTCATCATGCTCCAAATCAAAGTATACTACTTACAGTTCTAGTCTTCCTGGGTTTATAGTGCCTGAAAGAAGACACTATAAAAAACTACATTAGCATAAATTAATCTCATGTTCTAGCTCGTGCCTTTGGGCTATGGGAATGTACCATAGATTAAATTATTTCCTCAGTACTTCTGCACAGCTGGATTCCCTTTCTGTCCATTTTGTGGCTCTGGACCATGTCTTTGTGCTTGTATTACCTCTGCTGTGACAAACAAATATGGTGGGCATTGCACATGGACCTCTAGTCAATTCTTCATGCCCTCCACACACATATGACAGGAACTGTACGCTACCTGGAATGCGGTACAGACCAGCAGCTATTGTTAGAACTACATATACTGTCAGGTAATCTGGGAATGTCTAGATTCAAATACTGACTGTCTGATCATCATTTCCGCCTTTCCCTATTGTTCTTGTATTCAGCAGTAAATACTTGTCCAAAGTGTAACTTTATTTGTACCACTCCTCTCCTTTCTTCTGTTTGTGGCCTTCTTAAATTAGGAACTTGAGCAAGCAGACCTTCTCTTCTCATTATTTAACAATGGGAATAGAAAATTAAGGGCAATATTCATAATCACAGGGCTAATCTAGAAAACTGTTCCTTACACTATGTCTGATTTGGGAAGCAATAATAAGCTCTGAGATTACCAGCTGGGAATGACCAGTAAGCTTGGTTTCTTATTTCCACATGCTTTCTTGCCTGTAGATTGTAAATAACCAGGAAATCCTATATTCAAGTGGGAATTCTGTGGAAATGAGAACTATCATATACTCAATTTAATCCTCATTTTAATGAGGCATACATATAATTGAGTTGACATTAGATCGTAACATTTGCTGCATGGAGAAATGATCGATAGCTTGGTCATGCTAAACTTCCCTCCCTACCAAAACCAATTAAAATAAAAGGAAATTAAAACAGAGAGTTCACTAGCTAATATATGTATTTATTTCTTTTGAGTAGCAAGAGAGTTTCCCATAAGAACTTTCAAAGGAAAAATATTTTGGAAAGTCAAAGTGTTAAATACAAATCTACATGAGAAATGAAAACTGTTACTTTTTTAGGATCTGACTTGAAAAGCAATTTAAAGAGCTGAACAGCATTAAAAAAAAAACAAACCCAAAACCGGGCAAGAAGTGCGTGTTGGACTGAAAGACAGAATGACATGCTTTAACCCATCTTTGACTTCTGTTTTGTATTGTTGAATGACAACTCCCTTGGAAAGAAGAGTTTAGAACTGTAGTGCTGACTTAACCTTCATTACATCTCTGTTACAATAGAAAGACAAACTCATTTAGTAGATTTGACAGTATGTTTTTCAGTATGTTTTGAAACCTTTTTCCTTTGACATATACATTCCTTAGCTGAAAAGATGTGCTATGATTAATGAACCACTGTATATCTTTTTTTTTAACATGTACCAGGTGTCTGTCAGTTAACAGTTGTCAGTCTTCCATCATGACCTGTGAACAAATGTTCCTAATTAACTATAGCAGGAGGTGTGAGGACTACAAAGGGATGAGCTCTATCGGGGACACTATCAGCTTCATTTGTTATAAAGCCAAATGTCTGAGGTATTTAGGATCTGAAACTTGATATTCTGTCATGGTATCTTCTGGTGGTAATCCTTTATGGCTTGACTTTAGAGATTGTCATAGCTGAACATACAGGAATACTGCAAGACATCCATAGACATGTTAATTGTCTGAGTTTTTCATGTTGGAAAGTAACATGGTAATAAATAAACCTTTGTGGTTTATTGTCCTTCTTGTAAATCTTTGCTTTCCTAGGTCAGTTGTGACTTAAATAGTCACTAACTATCCATTTATTTGTTTGTTTTAGAAAAATACCTCCTCTAATTCAGAGGCTTTTAAGTACAGTAAATGAACTGCTTCTAAAACGTACTGAAAAGGTAACTAAGAAAAGCAAGCTTGTTGTAAGTAGGCTTAAATTGGCAGAATTAGAGTTTGAATGTGTACTTGAAAATTGTGTGTATAGGAGTCTGCAGACTGGAAAAGACTGAAAAAAATCATAGTATTTAACGTTATGCTAAGGGAAGAAATACAGCAAGAGCTGTTTCTTCTTACGAAGAAAACTAAGTGAGAAATGAAAATTATGGCCAGGAGCTGCATTACTCCTTCCCCTCCTTCTTCACTGATCTTGGTGTCTGCAGCCGTGCCTCTCACAAGAAAAATTCTTCACAGCAGGCTGGCAGACACCTTTCAGGATCTTTTGACATCTCATTCACATCTCATCTCCTGTCCACTTCTTGCAGCCAGGCCGGGCCAGGCTGAGTTGGGCCCAGTCTGCTGCCCGGCGGGAGGCCAGAGGGTGAGGCCTGCAAGGCCCATAAGGCTCGCACCTCCCCCTCTCTGCCCCCACTCAGCTGCATCACATCTTCTCTACTTTTTTTTCTGTTTTCCCCTTCTTAAATACGTTATCGCAGAGGCGTTATCACAGAACATTTTGCTACCAATTGGCTTGGCCTTGGCCAGCAGCGAGTCCACTGAACAAAGGGGAGCAACTAGTAGCAGTTTCCTACAGAAGCTGCCACCTTAGGCCCCCCCTCACTAAACAAAACCAGAACAGAAACTAAACATTTATGTTCTTACTCATGTTGCCTATGATCCCTATGTTTCTTGAGAATTACTGTTAAATGTTGCTAGTGTACCTACTGCATGGGATTAATATTATTCTGTTGCAGTGTTGTCAATCTCTTGTCCTTGGCCCAACCCACTCATCTGCTCATCCTACACTGACCTAATTTTTTTCAAGATCTTCAAAATACCATAAGAATGAAAATTATAATGCTAATAAATAACTTCACTATGAACTATTGAGGGTGATCTTTTCTTCAAATAAAAGCATTTATTAAGGTAAAAGTGTAATGAATTCTATTACCTAACTTTAGATGTGCCATGAAAGCTGCGTTTTTTCTCAATTAAAGCATGGCTTAGGATATTTATTGTAAAAGGCAATTTACCTACACTTATATGTGTCTTTTTTTGTTTAAAGAATGTATCAGAAAATATCTTCACTGTCTCTCATCAGATCTTTGATACTTACATTAACTGTTTGCTACAGGAATATTTCAGATTTAAAAGAAATAATATATATATTTAATACAATGTCACTTAAGTATGTGGGTTTTTTTCTTCCTCCTCCACCTCTTCAAGGGAAAAGGATCTTCTGTGACCATGGATTGTCTCAGTATGCACCTGCAAGACCTTTAAGCCACTTGCAAATTTCAAGGAAATTTGATGAAAAGCTAGAAGTATCAGAGATTATTTGGTTTCTACAATCTTTTTGAAAATTAATGCTGAGTAAAAGCAAGTGAAAGGCTAAATTCAATCTTCAGGAATTCTGCTTGGCAGCATTTGGAGAGGCAATCAGCAACTGAGTTTGACCAGTGCACACATAGCTCCAAATATCTTCTAGCATGTGGCATTTCCTATCTGTACTCAAATCCTTGTGGGGATTGTAGTAGTCACTAGCATTAGAGCTCATAAGCAAGAAAAATACCCACAGACATCCCAATTTCCATTGGTCACAAAACATTGTAATTCCTTCAGGACACAGAATGTCACTAGTTCAGGCTTTGTAAGCAGGATCATGAAACGTATTCTAGAAGAGACTTTACAATGTTCACCATGTTTTTTTGCACTGTTATTTATGCTACAGAGGTGATCATGAGTGCAAAAAATGTGATGTATTTTCATTGATTTTAAATTTCAGTTATATTCTCTGTTTTTCTTCCTATAGTACACAGAGGCTTGCAAGACCCTAAAATTTTATTGTCATAAATTAGGTTTTCATGAGAAAGATTATTTCCAATGGTTAGAATAGAATCATTGTCTTCCAAATATCATATGTTAAACCACAGATTTTGAAATATTTTACATCATTACCAAGAGCTCAGAAAATATACTATCTTGTTGACACAGTGATCCCATTCCTGTGTAATAGAAAACAAATTATTTGTTTAAAACCTTATCTCTTTTTCAGGTCCTCTATGGCCTTATTTACCTCATGCAGTTCAGAATCACAAGAAATGCTAACCTGTTCACAACGGCAGTTCCAGGGAATAGCTATTTATTATTCTAACTTGTGATTCTTTTTACTGCCTTGCCTTCACCTGAGAAAATGTGGGCCTGTACACTGTAAGTTATACCCAGAAGATTTCAGTAAATTTCTTATAACTACTCTCACAATGAGCTTTTCACAATAGTTTGAATGTTGTCAAGTAAGCCTGTGCAATTTGCTTCCCCAGGCTTGCAAACTCACTCGGAACCATAAAGCTTGCAATCAAGAAGAAATAGAAAATTCTGCCACTAAGCCACCAAGCTATCAATCTGCTAGTAAAATCTGTGAGCTCCAAGCATGACAGGAAAGGCTGTTGAAACTATTAAGGCAAAGTTAAGAAGAAAAGCATTGCTTTATAGCTCCTAGTGTGAGAAAACTGAGGGCGTGAGTAAGCAAACAAATGAGGAATAATATGGATAAAGGAATATCATGGTTAGAAAGATTTTTATGTGTATATATACTTACATGCTAGTTTATTCTTTTGTAGCTCACAAGTACTGTCTTGATGCTACATAGATAGTGAAAATATTTGTTTAACATCACAGAAAGTGGGAATATCAGAAAAAAAAAGAAAAAAAGCTGATTTTTCAGCGTATGAGATTAATGTACAATATTTAATATACTGCTATTTTAGATATTGTGATGGATTGGTTCAATTTATTGAACTAGAAATATGGGGTTCATTGTATACAATGCAAAATGTCTTTGAAAATCCCCTAGGAATTTGTGAACTGCTACAAACCGCACTTCAGGGAAGTGACTGATGACTCTGTAAGTATGAAATGAGTTATTGTTTTAGAACCTATGAGGAGACTACACGAGGATCCTAAACATTGCATTTTCAATGTTCAGGTTCTTTGGAAATTTAGTATTTCTGTAATATCTGAGCTCATTATTAGTTTAATTTGATAGGGAAAAAAAAAAAAAAGAAAAAAGAAACCGTAGTGAAGTTTTCCACAGTTGCCCACACATTTGTGAGTGGTAGGAGAGATACAGATATTCAGTTCTTTCTTCTTATTAAAGTGAAATATATATAAGATGTGTTATTGAATCAGTATTTCCTAAAATTTTAAATGAAGTTCAGATAAATTTGATGAAATCATATAATTCCAACTAATTTAATTAAATTATACTGGATTTGTGTGAATGACCTGGCTTTGGGTGTTATCTTCTCTTTCTTCCCTTATTCTAGTATTGTCTTGTAAACACTGTTAAATCAATCAAATTTTGCCTGTATTGAAGTTGTCTAGCTTTCTACAACTTCAGCTGATTCTTGCCTAAGATATTAAAGCTTGAGTTTTCGTTTTAGATGAGTAATTTAACAACACATTTTTTCCAGCGCATTAACATTAACTGCCATTGGAAATCCAAAACACTATGTCATTACTTTTTATAAAAAAAACAATTTTAGCAATTTCTTAGGTAATAACATAGTGGAAAACTTTCAACATATATTTTGCAAAGAGCTTTTAAAATTTATCAGCAAAGATATACCTGAATAAAACACAAAGAAGATAACACATCAATAATAACAATGAATATTGTTTTGACAGTTGGTTTTACATAAACAATAAAACATAGAACAAGAATACAGTATTACGGAGCGCCTGCATTTTGCAGGAAGCACACACTGTGTAATGTTACCTATTAATGTAATGAGATTTACAACGAAAAATACAAATAGAACTTTGTAAGCCAGTTCACCAAGACAGTATTGAATGCAAAAACTACATAAAAATGCTGTTAAGAGCATAGCAACAGATATAAAGAAGTCTGCCACTGACTCAGTTTTGGCTAGATGGACCAAGATATTGCTTCTTATTTTATACAGTCATAGAATCATAGAATAGTTTGGGTTGGAAGGGACCTTTAAAGGTCATCTAGTCCAACTCCCCTGCAATGAGCAGGGACATCTTCAGTCAGTAGCCAGAGGGAGCTGCTCTGGAGCCAGTCCTACTTGCAACTGTTGTTTGTAGTCTCTCACTGTAATTGTTACTGATTTTCATTAAAACTATGGATAATATAATTTTAATTCTAATTACATCCTTAATAGCTATGTTGAATCTCTGATGCTGTATTTTTGCTCATCTTTTATTCCCTTTTGAAATTTCTATAATGATTAATGTAAAAATCACATCAGTGCAAATCCTGAATTGTAGAATCATAGAATGGTTAGGGTCAGAAGGGACCTTCAAAGGTCATCTAGTCCAACCCACAATGTTCCAAGTCCTTCAATAAAATGAGTGTTTCAGTTTTGACTTTACAGATGAATCACAAATGCCTGCAGAACCTTTACAAGGAATAATTACAGTTACAGTACTTGTGATGCAGTATGAATTTAATGAACATTCTAGAGTGTTTTCTGTGACACTCAGTGGTTTGTTTTGAGTTAAAGCTATGTTGTTGTCATATTAGACAGGCTCTCTCTCAGACCATCTCTGCAATATCCTGGAGATTTGATATTCAGGTTTAGGGTATTTTGAATTGAATCTCTTGAGTTTAGCAACTGATTTTCTCTTCCACCTAAAAAAGGGACCTGATGAGCATACACATGCTGCTTAACTTCTTGGAAGACTTTATTACTTTATATTACTTAATAATTCCATTGCATATTTGGGAATTTGTAGAGAGAAATAAAAATATCCCATATTAGTTCCAGTCCTTTTCTCTTCCTTCCTTGGATTAAATGAGTCAGCATAACCAATAACTTTGAAAAGAATTCTTGGTTTACTATTCAGCAAAATCCATTTTTACTTTTGACCATTATTCAACATCTTTTGCAATTCACTGAGAAAAGAGTGGAAACAACGTGTCCTCAGTTACCCGGATGGCACATCTCCTTTGAATGAGTCACAGATACATCACCTGTAATTGTCCCTTGCAGGTCAATACCCAAATAAAAAGGACCTGATCACAGACATAATTCATAGGACTTAGATCCTGATAAGAAATGCAGAACGCTTTGCCTCACCTTTATATTAATTATTGAAAGAGTATGCCCTTGAGTCTAAGCAGTGCACTCTGCCAGATCCTTTTCACTCTTCTGTGGTTACTGATATTAAATGAATGCAGTAGTTCCTGTGGAAGTGTGGAATTTCCTCACACTGTAAATAAAAGAACACATTTAATGACTCGATTTTGTAGAGCAACATGCATATTTTAGTTACTGTTTGTATACCTATAGCCCAGACAAGCCATCAAATAGAAATGATAGTATCTTCGGTGAGACATTTAGTAGGAACATATGTGTAAGTACCTTATTTTTAAAAGAAGAATACACACACGATCATGGAGATGCAATATAAGAAGAATCCCTTTTCTAAAAACTACCTCAAACATTGAAAGTAAAAAGCAGTTGAAAAGCTAGTTTCTGTTTAAAGTCTGACTACCTCTAGAAAGAACTTTCATCATATATTGTAAGACAGTTTGCATTACACAGTAATTATCCTGCCAAAATGTCTTGAATTTTTCCTTACTGTCATTGTGGTGGCATGCCTTAGACCTACTGTATACAAATTTATCTAGAAATATCTATAGGAAGAGGTTACTCTGTGTACAAGTCTTCGCAATCTATACAGTGTATTTTATTCTGATTGCCTGTACCACCGTATCAAGGAGAGTTAGTAATTTGAATTAATAATCTGCAGGGCAGACTAACTCTTTAACTCTTCAATCAAAATCACAAACACAAACAAATGACAGTAAGGTAACAAAGAACAAAAATTGGTATTTAGATGAAACATAGACAGAGAAAGGAGAGGGTACTACAACTTCACTGAAAGTTTACTTGCTAGATAAATGCCAGCCTTCAATAATTTGGTTCCTATCTTTTTTTTTTTTCTTTAGTGGAAGGATAACAATTCCTTAAGTACAGTTCCTTAAATACAGTGGTATTACTGGTGCAGCTGCAATGAGGAAGAACAGATGATCAAGTTTTGTGGCAGCTGTGCACTTCGGATAATATACAACAGAGGTGGATGAATTAGCTCAGAACCATCAGTATATACAGAAAAATATGTGCTCACCCAGGGGATATTTATGTCATAAGCTTTCATAAAACAGGAAAGAGTCTAGACAGATAGTTACACGAAAGGGTCTCCTTTCAGAAAATTTACATGAAAGATATTTTTATAAAATGAAGGCATCTGATACATTTCATATAAATCTGGTTTGTATCATGTTATTAACAATATTAGTGTCCTATATGTTGTGCACACAGAGCATCATCCCTTTGCTATGCATAGAATTTTGAGGATGTGTCTCAGACACCCAGGAAATTAATATAATCCAGTGCTATATGAAATGCAAATACTTATAAGACTAGCCACGCTTTTTCAACATGTGCGTTTTCAGAGCAATAGACTTGATAACATTAATAAGCCTGCAGTTTGCAGTCCTTAAGAGTCTAGAAGAAAGAGATATTAAATCTTCCATGTGGTAAAACTAATGAATCAAAATCAAGGAATAGCAGAGATGCCATCTTCATTTTCTGGAAAGATCCCACTTGCAAAAGTTGCATCAGACTCATTCCTCCAGGGAAGTCCTTAAAATTATAGTACGTTTGATCTGTTGATTTGTCAGACAAGGGATAAACACACTCCATAGGTAAATGGAGTTGATCTACTCTGACATTTCTTCCAGGGGGATCTCAAAGTATGACTCCAATAATGAATAAAACTGAAGCTAACCTGTCATGGATTGACCACGTGGATTAACTGCAGCTGCCACAGATTAACTGCAGCTGGAGCTAGTGAGTATTTATTTGGATTATATAATTGATTGCCAAAATTGCTGACTCATGAAAATATAACTTTCCAGGAGGCTAGGTTAGAGTTAATGATGTTGTTAGGGAGTTTCTCTCAATGTTAGGATAGAATATCCGCTTTAATAGCAGACTGAAAGGAGGGACAGAATATATCAGTGCATCCTGTTCTTAGATGTCACTTTTATTTCCAAACCTGTGGTTTTCATGTTTCTGATTGGAAGTTTAGGTTTATTCCTATCTCACATCCTAGCTGAGGAAACCTGAGGTGTAGTTAATTCTGGGGCAGGTTTTAAAGCTCTTCTTTTGCTAAATGCCTTAATTTTTGCATAAGTAGTTCAATTAATCTAAACAGAATTAATTCTGTATTATGTCTTGTTTAAGTTACTAGCATAAGAGAAGGATTGAACTTCAGTTTTACTAGTCAAACTCTTGCTTCATCCCACTGTGTCCCCCATCACCTAAAAAAAAAAAACTCTCTCAAAAAACTTTGACTTTGTTTTGCAAACCAGTGAAGTTCTATATTGACTAGAATATTTTCACATCATGAAAAAAGGGTTTCTGAAAAAGGGATTCTATCTTTCACCTCAGAGTTCAATGGGAGGGAAAAAAAAAAGTCCTGAAAAGCTTTCTGAGGAGGGAACTGTTCTCAGCTGAGCTATAATAAAGTTTTTGCAAAGTCCATCTTGCTTGAGAGCTTTTTCATGCTTTTATTTGCTATTGTAGTTAGCATTATCAAAATAAAATTTTTCTCCTATTAGGTAATGGAAATGCTTCATCTCAGATTCTTCTAACTGCATCATGATTTATTCAATTGATTTAATATTTTATGTTTAGATTTTTATTCTATCCAGAGTATACTTAAATACAATATTTTATATTGCATTTATATTATAATTATACAAGAATAATTAGGTATTACACTTTTGGTATAAAATCAGAAAATACATGTCAAGAAAACTCTGAATTTCTCATCTGACCATAGTTATATGGCTAGACCAAGAAATAACTTCATCATCACAGTTCTGTTTGGAGTCATAAGACATTAAAATTGATGCAACACTTCACACTTGCTGGCTCAAGGTATGCAGCTTTTGTTACCTATAAGGATGAATTTTGACTTCAAATGCAATAAATAATTAATATTTTAGAGCTAGGAAAAATTCAGGGAAAAATCCTTAGCGCCATTGTGAATAGGGACATTTAATTTACCCATTATTTTTCTCTTCATGAATGATAGAAATGAGACATAGATTTAACACTCTCCCTTTAATATTGCTTCCTGCTGAAGATTTAAATAAATAAATTCCAGTTTGACCATTAGGCAGTTGAGAACTTAAAGGTTAATGGCAGCATGAGGTAATTTACTGTGACCTAATCTGCATTACATCTGTACCACTTACTTTTCCCTATAATCAACATTTGGTGCTTTACATAACTGTGATAAAAAAAAACCCATAGTTTTAATAATTTTACAGTTTTTACCAGAAATGTATGATTCAGGCTGTCAAGGCTATTTGGAGTTCAATATGCAGAGTTCATTGAGGAAAATTTCTTATCCTACCGGCTTATCAGAGGAAAATCAGTATGTTAGTTGTATTTGAAATTTCATGTTCAAATGACTGGAAATTTTCTGATAGAACATAGCCAGAAAATACACATTCAGTAGCATGTTTTCAGAAACTTATTTGTTTCAACAAATTTTTACAGGCTAGTGTCCTACTGCTTCTACAGATGAACTTGGGTTCTCAGTGTCTGTAGGTATTAGACAACTATTGTGATGGTTTGTTGTGATAAAATGGTGGATGTCTTGTGATTCAGTGTTGTCTGGTTGTCAGGTTTGGTCTACCTGAATTAAAATTAAAGCTTAGATTACTCTTGGAACTCTGTTCTTGTTGAGAAGTAGTTTCATCTACTGGTCAAGTGTCTGAAAGTCTAGTAATACTAATATTTCTCTAAGGTAGAGCATTGTTTCATGGAAATTGTGCTTTCAGTACTTAGTAGTCCTTTTCTATCCATGAATATAAGATGATTATGCTATTCTACTGAGGCAAGTTATAATCTGGCAGTGTGGGAATGGATTAATTTTGGATTATGTAAAAATGAATATCCTAAAATCAGTTCAGGAAAATGAAATATTTTGTTTCAGGTTTCTTTATTATTTACCTTTGCACTTTTTTCATGCTGGAAAGTAATTCTGATATTATAGAACACATAAACAAGTTGCACCCTCAAAAAAATACAAACTTTCACTGTTTTGGTTTAGGCAAGGGATGTTGGTGGTTTGTATTTTTTGGGTTTTGGTTTTGTTTTGGGTTTGTTTTTTTTTTTTGTATGAGGGTTATTTTCAGGACAACATTGCAGTGATGTTAATCTTTCAATCTTATGTTTGCATCTAACTTTATCACTTTATATGCCTATAGTTGAAATGGTGAGTATGGACACTTCACCTCTCATAAGATATTAATATTTATCAGATATATCTGTATCATAAAATGCAGTAATGAGTAGAACTTACTAAGTTATCTCTGAGTGAGACAATGAGTAGCTCCATAGCTACATTAACACAGCTGTATATTTGGGCTCTTTCTGTTATGAGTTGAAGTAAATAAATCCAGGTGAACCGCTGTATTACCAGTACTGTGTTGCTGAATCCTATTCAGACTAAACATTAATATCTTTATCTAGTGCTCCATAGAGTCAGATATGTATACAGATCACTAGGTAGTGATAAACTTAGAAATATCAAAATTAATTTTTTAAACCATCTGTTTAGTTGAGGAGCTAGGATATCTTTGTTATGATAATATTTGTAGAACCCAACACATTGAAGCAGGATGTCACAGCTAAAAATGTCACAGATCCTCCTTAACAGAATGTAACTGGAGAGTTAACTAAAGAAAAATGCTACTGGCTCTGAGGACTATAGCTAAGTTTACTGATGTGCATCTGGGGCTGATTTTGGTCTGAAAGATGGAGAGAAAACAGATGTAGCAGAGTTAAGGCAGGACTTTCTTAAGGACAAGGTGTTAGCAAAGATAATCATTAGGGAATATAAGTTGGCTTAATTTACCATGAGGGGAAAAGAAGAATTCAAGGAAGACAGACAACTACCTTTGTTTCAAAGACACAGTAAATTACCTTGCTCTAGCTTCAAAATAAGTGGTACTTTGGCTTTAAGCAGGATTTCTGATCACAGCCCATAGGCATTCATATGAAGAAGCATGTATGTCAAGTCTCAATGAAGTCTGAGGATAAATTAAATCCTAGTGGAGGCAGAATTTGGTAAACAAGAACCTACTCAAAACGTAGGAAAATATGAGGTCTTATTACAAGAATGTCAAAGGAACAGGACATGTCCTGAAAGGGTATCCATAGAGGTATAATAAAGAAATCAGAAATATGAAATATATGCTAAGTGTTTTATGTTTAATTTTTTTATGGACCAGCTTATTTTAGATGTGTACCAGTGTATACAGTTCTGTTTATACTATTGGTTAAAATAATATTACCTGACAGGTTAAAAATAACCTTAGTCCAAGCTATGCATTATCTGTCTCAGCTGAACTTGTATTTAACTCAAAGCCTTGGAAATGCAAACCTGACAAATACTTCATTATGTGAAATGTATGAAGGTTGGACATAGCAAGAAGTGAGTGAGAATGAATTGAATATTTGATGAATAAATTGGCCTTGTACCAATTTCTAGCAGTGCAATTTGCACTGATCATAATAAATTAATATTTGCCAAGGTATTAAAACTACTGGAGTATGTGATTTTCTAGGAAAAATAATGTATTAAATTTGAGTTGTATCTAATAAAGGTTTTGTTGTTTGTTTGGGTTTGGTTTCTGATTTTTTAAGGTTTTTTTTTAGAGGGGAAATGTTGCTTTTTTTTCCCCTGCACCTCTTGAGATCAGTCTTCTTTTAAAGCTGGAATTTAGTTGCAATGTTGACTGAAATGTAATTCCAACTCATGTAATTTTCATGAAACAAAGGTTGATTGCTTAAATTGCCCAGTAAGCAGAGGGAAGTAAAACATCTGTTACGTGTTTGAATTAATATGAGTTTATCAGATAACATTTCCTATATGCTATCTTTTTCTGAATCTAATCTTATTAGTAATCCTAGGAGAAAAACTATAAGAGGGGACTAACTAGGTGATATTTTCGTACACCAGATAAAATATTTAAGAAATAGATGGCAGTCAACGGCTCGATGTCCAAGTGGAGACCAGTCACAAGTGGCGTCCCTCAGGGGTCCGAGTTGGGCCCGGCCCTGTTCAACATCTTTGTCGGCGACATGGACAGTGGGATAGAGTGCACCCTCAGCAAGTTAGCCGATGACACCAAGCTGTGTGGTGCCGTCGACACGCTGCAAGGGAGGGATGCCATCCAGAGGGACCTGGACAGGCTGGAGTGGTGGGCCCATGCCAACCTCATGAAGTTCAACCAGGCCAAGTGCAAGGTCCTGCACCTGGGTCATGGCAATCCCAGGCACAAATACAGGCTGGGCGGAGAATGGATTGAGAGCAGCCCTGAGGAGAAGGACTTGGGAGTGCTGGTGGATGAGAAGCTCAACATGAGCCGGCAATGCGCCCTTGCGGCCCAGAAGGCCAACCGCATCCTGGGCTGCATCAAGAGGAACATGGCCAGCAGGTCGAGGGAGGTGATTCTCCTCCTCTACTCTGCCCTGGTGAGATCCCACCTGGAGTACTGTGTCCAGTTCTGGAGCCCCCAACATAAGAAGGACACGGACCAGTTGGAGAAGGTCCAGAGGAGGGCCACGCAGATGATAAGAGGGATGGAGCACCTTTCCTATGAGGACAGGCTGAGAGAGTTGGGGCTGTTCAGCCTGGAGAAGAGGAGGCTCCGGGGAGACCTGATAGCGGTCTTCCAGTACCTCAAGGGGGCCTACAAGAAAGACGGGGAGAGGCTGTTCAGTAGGGCCTGTTGTGATAGGACGAGGGGTAATGGTTTTAAAATAGAGCGGGGTAGATTTAGATTAGATATTAGAAAAAATTTTTTACACTGAGGGTTGTAGAACACTGGAACAGGTTGCCCAGAGAGGTGGTGGATGCCCCATCCCTGGAAACATTCAAGGCCAGGCTGGATGAGGCTCTGAGCAACCTGATCTAGTGGGGGATGTCCCTGCTCCTTGCAGGGGAGTTGGACTAGATGACCTTTGAAGGTCCCTTTCAACCCTAACCATTCTATGATTCTATGATTCTATAGCTATATTTAGTAAATAAAACCTTGTGGAGTTTAGCTGTGAATAGAGATAAATGTAATTTCTGAAAATAGCATTTATACTTCCACTCCATTTGACGCCATTCACTGGACAACAGGTCTGAGAGCCAGGCCGACGCAATACAATTTGTCATGTAAACATCTTTTCAATCTGTTGGCAAGAATATGTTTAAAGACTGACGCTCCAGCTGAGTGAAAAAATTACAAGGTGTTGTAATTATTATCTCTTTATTCATATTTTCTCACAGTATTAGAACCTAGCTTTCAGCACATGTGAACAAAATTGAAGAACCTTCCAAAACATTCTCATTTCTCCCTAAGAAAGTTGTTCTTAAAATAAAATTTTAAAGAGTAATGAACAGGACTGTGATTGTGCTTCTTGATGTAATATGTAAAGAAAAGAAGATTCCTTTGCTGATGATACTCAAACAGAAAAGAACCAAGCTAAAATGAGGAAGTGGTGAGATGGTTCTGGGACTAGTTTAATTAAAGGACTAAGAGAAGAAGATAACAAAACTGATACCAGATTTGCCTTCCAGCTATGCTTAATTTCTGACTCAAAACTAACAGTAACATATAACAACTCAGTCAAAACTAAGTAAACCTAAAAATCCAGAGATTAAAATATCAAAGAAATAACAATACAAACAGCTGCTACAGCCCACTCTGTCTTCAAATCCCTTATGATTTTACTAGAGTACTTATAGAAACAGCATACCACGTACCTTCATACATGATCATAAACAATTTGTGCTTGGGTCAGGCACCATATCTCCAGAAAAACTCCCTCTCTATTAATATTAAAAGAAGAGACAGTTGTGACTGTTCAGTCTAAACTACCATGGAAAACGGAAACAGCACTATATAGGAAGAGACAGTTGAGTGAATAACTTGCTGTAAATTATGTATATGATTAAGTTAGTCCTTTATTCTCCTTGTGGCCTCTTTATAAATAGATTGTGATTTCCTCCCATTTATTTTTCATTAGATTCCACCCTGTAAATATCATTTAAAAGTCTTATTCAATGTATTTACACAGATTATTGCAAATGCAATCAGTGTTGCTTCTATACTCTCCTCGAGACTCAAAGAGACTGTTTTCCTTTCATAGAATCATAGAATCATAGAATGGTTAGAGTTGGAAGGGACCTTCAAAGGTCATCTAGTCCAACCCCCCTGCAAGGAGCAGGGACATCCCCGACTAGATCAGGTTGCTCAGAGCCTCATCCGACCTGGCCTTGAACGTTTCCAGGGATGGGGCATCCACCACCTCTCTGGGCAACCTGTTCCAGTGTTCTACAACTCTCATTGTGAATTTTTTTTTTTCTAATATCTAATCTAAATCTACCCCGCTCTATTTTAAAACCATTACCCCTCGTCCTATCACAACAGGCCCTACTGAACAGCCTCTCCCCGTCTTTCTTGTAGGCCCCCTTGAGGTACTGGAAGACCGCTATCAGGTCTCCCCA
>JAAGAY010147311.1:0-23839 GCA_011801015.1 Ardeotis arabs
TTTTGGGTCTAAAAAAAAAAAAAAAAAAAAAAAAAAAAACAACCAAAAAAAACAAACAAAAAAAAAAAAAAGAACCACCTCATCTCTGATGACAGAACTTGCAAGATAAGGTAGCTGCCTGCAATTAAGCCCGAATTTTGAATGAAAATACTAGCTCCAGACAGCAAGTGACATTACGGAATGGGTATTTATTTCCTACTGTGCTTATTGTTATCCTCAAAGATAGATATGGGAGATCCTTTTAGAGTTACATCACTAGAACATCCTTCTGGCAGATCTGTGGTCTTTGCATTACATGGTAACTCTGAATACTATTGCTTTGCAGAAATTTTGGCAAGAAAAAGTCCTGAATCTCAACATCTTTGGATATTGGTCACAAGTTAGGTAAGTTCAGAGATTCTTCCAAATACTGCAAACATATATTAAACAATGAGGTAACAGAAAAACTCTTAAGCAAGATACAGCACAAAAATGGGACTGTGCATTGAGACTTCTTAGCCCCATGAAAAGCTAGTAGCTGAGCAATTCTGAAAGGGACCTATTGTATGCTTACCTTTTTATTGTGAGGAAGGTCAGAAGACAAGTACACAAAATCCTAGGGACTAGGGTTTTCTAATAGCATATTTTACACAGAACTAGTCTTTCAATGTATGTAGGACATTGTCTGATTGCAGTGGAAATTAACATAATGCAAGGAAATGGTATTTTCCAAAAAGTGTACCCAGATATAGAGTAAACTTTTAAACTCTCTCTCATCCAAGTGACAAACTAGCTCTTCTGGACTACAATGCACTAAGAGATACCACGTATTTTTCTGCTATTTGTTTTACCAGCAGAAATGCAGATACAGTTACAATGTAAATCAAAACCAGCTAAAACTCTCTTCAATATGACTAAGCTAACGTCAAGTTGGGAACCTTCTTAATTTTAAAATAAGAACAATAATGCAACTAATAAGCTGTAATCATCCCATCACTCTTTGTTGCTTTTTGACTCAATGTGTCCCCATTCTCTGGTCAATATTCATAATTTCAAATTATAAGGACTTCAGGGGACAGAAAAAAAAAAATTGCATCTGCCACTACTGTCTCTATACATCTGAAATGGGTAGAATCTTGCTTCTGTAGGATTAATAATTTCAAGTAGCACAAACAACTATTCCAGAATCTACATACCCTGCATTTGGCAATCTTAGGAGTTGTTGAAAGAGTTGGTCTTGTAGAACTACATTGTCTAGAGTAAGAACAAGAATCCTTTTCTTAAAGTATCATTGAAAAGCAAGGGGTATGTAAAACTATTAAAAATATTATGACAATTAGTGGACTATAAAAATGCTAACCACTATTACACTGTCATTCACAGGCATACCAGCTTCTGTGCCACTGAAAAAAAAAATCAGTACATCACATTTTTTTTACAAAATACTACCCCAATCTTAAAACAGAGCAATATTTTTCTACAGTTGTAGATCATGTTTTCTCTGAAAGTGATGTGATGGCAGCATGATTAGAAAACCCTTTCAAGACCCTGATCAATACACTCTTAACTGAAACTTATATTTTCATGTTCAAGTTTCCAAGTTAGCTAGATGAAAGTTACTCACATTTTCCCCTGTAATACTGACATGCTTGACAAAACCATGGCTGATAATTCATACACGACTAGCCATTTATTGGCCATGAATGGAGCATAACCCAAGCAATATCCAAGTATCCTGAATTTGTAACACTTTTTTAAAAAAGCTATCTTTTTTTTTCCCTGAAAATAAGAAAAAATTGCCAGCATTAATTACAACTGATCTACAACGCTAACTTCAACGTTAAGCAGAAACTACACGTGATCTGAGAATGTATAACTGCAGAATTATTTTTCTGAAAAGCAATCCTTATGTATCTACATATCATTTAAACTCTATACTGGGAGAAAATGGGCAATGACTTCTAGAAATGCTGATCAAAGTTACTGGGATTAATAGGAATCGACTGGATCTTTCCAGTTAAAATATTTCATTAAATCAATGGAAATCTGGCACAAAAATATTTAAATACTAGAAAAAATTGATGTATTGTTAATGTCCAAATCTTAACAAAGAAAAATTAACAACAAGGAAATCATTACCAATAACACTTAGAGTGTGACAAGTTACAATTTGATTTCAAATGTCTGTGTACAACGCTGAACTAGCCCACAAAGAATTCAATTTCCAGGAGATGCACAATGTGTTACTCTTCAGTATAAATACCAAAATACACCAAAATAGAACATTGCCTCCACATGCTGCTTTTTCTCAAAATGTTCCTTCTATGCAGCCCCTCCCACAGTCAGACAAGACTTCCCTGTACCCTGTAACCTTCTCTTGTTACTCTCTTTTTTTCTTTTTTTTTTCCCCTAAAGAAAACCTTTATAATAAACTCAGAGGTGGCTAACCACAGATCCTTCAGCCTTTAGAATGGCAGGCTATCCAGTTACAATTAGCAAATCATACTTATGGATTTTAAGTAGAATTATGAAATAATTTGTTTACCCTGCACAAATGACTAGACATTTAAATTACAAACAGTCATATTTCTGCAGTACCTGAGACAAAATCTGAAGAAAATTCAGCAACCAAATAGTACTACAAAGAGATGAAGTAATGTTATTCTACATTTTTTGAAGCCTGGGACCTTGAAACCATAAAATTTGTTAATCTTCAGACAACTACATTCCCTTCATCTTTTAAAAGGACAGGTTAAATCATCCACAGATTTTCTGTCAGAACTTCATGGGATTACTGGAAATCTCAAATTTCACTCAGTTGTAATATGAAGCTTTTTCTTCTAGTATAAAATGCTCTTTGATTTTTCCTCTAATCAGAATCCCGTCCCATTTAACAGGTAGATCATGGTAGCTCAGAATTTAGCAGGTATCTCACCGTAGTTAAAGATGTCTCATATATCTTTTTTTTTTTTTTTAATTTTCATGTTTAGACTATAATCCAAAAAGCTATTACTTAAGACAACACCCAGCAGAGCTGGTGTTTTTCTATCTGATTACCATAAATAACTACAGGCAGAATTAATGCTGTGTTTTTTTTCTTCACATAATCATTTCCTAATTCAAATCTAATCATTAAGCATTCCTTCAGCTCCATTTAGTCAATTATCTAGACAGCTAAAGCTTGCCTCTTTCAACTTACTTTTTTACTCTATCTAACAGGGCACTCTATTTATTTATTTGCATAGCATTACTGTTACTGAAACAGAAGTTTTCACATCATCTTCCTTCTGTTTCTTATCAACGCTAGTTATCTTATGCTTCAAATCTAAAAACACCTTCTTCCTCAAGTTGCCCAATAATATTCTAGTTTTCATAGGCAATACTTTCAAAACATAGGGACACGCTACACAAAGAAAGTGTGATACAAAATGTATTATACTGGAAATTGCTGCCACAGCGGCACAGTAATTTTAGTTTTCTTTTGCTTAGGACCCAAAATAGATCGTGAACTTGCAACAAATCATGAAATACCCTAATATTTTAGAATAAACAACTACTTTGCTGTTAGAAAGTAGTGTACACTTTATTCTTAAGGAATCTTACCAAAAGCAGACTCTTTCAAATGACTTGAACTGGAGCTGCTCGAGTTGTCCAATATGTCCAGTTCATCATCTAATTCAGAGAACATATCTGCACAAAAAAATGAAAGCAAAGAAGCTTTTAACCCACCTCTGACCAGCATAATAATAGTGTTTCTGATGCTTCTTTTGCTAATGACTACCTTTCTCAGAGTTCTCTACAGTGCTGTGATCCTCTACCAGGATTTCTTCATATGTTCTTTCCTCATCTTTTCCACATGCAGATTGACAGCTTTCTGCTGAGAGGTCAGTATTTTCTGAAAATTCATTTTTGCAATTGGCTGTTCCACTGCTGTGGCTATGAAGACTCAACATCTCATAATATTTCTGACAACAAAGAACAAAAATGAATTGTTACATATTGTTCTTATTCAACACTCATTAGAAAACCTGCAAATGAAAGTGTCACCTGTGTACACATACACATATAAAAATGCACTTTTTGTTCCCACTTAGCTGTTAACCCAGGAGTACACAGTCCCAGGTTCAGCCACAGATTCTAAATTTAGAGCAAAACCTTCAAACTCTTAACCGAAACAAATTATTTCTATCCTTTACACATAAGGCATTTTTGTTCTTGATTAAGGTCTTTTCACAACAAGCACTGAAGCTGAAAAAAATAAAACAAATGCCAGATCAAAAAGAAATACTGAACAATATATATATAAAAAAAAATTAAAGACTGGACAAAGATAGCAGGTTCCCAGGTACAAGTAATAGGAGATTAACTCTCTTCCAGCTTAAATTATAAACAGTAGACCAGCTCTAGACAATGCAAAACCTGCACGGCAGTCAAGATGGTAATAAAGTGGACTTGATACGATGTGATGCCAGAGAGACTCACCAAGTCTGAACTGACCAAATGCTGACTGGCATTACCAAAGTAGAGCTAAGAAAACCAAAACACGGAATATAAATTATTTGCCTGTAACATTTAAGTGCTGGATCTTGTCTGTAGCATGGCGTTCTTTAATGAGTATAAAATTCTGTCTCTGCTGCTGTCAATGCTTATAGCTTTTCTGGAAAGAATAGAGATCCCTGATCTCTGTTAATGCTTTTTTTTAATGCAAAATAGTCTGAAGGCAGATTGTTTTTATGATCTCTTTATATATTGTTCCAAGTCTTCTCATATTATTTCTGTTGTATGGAAATAAATTCATGTTTCTTTTTACTCTATCTTGTCAGAGCAAAGCGTGATAAAGGAGATAAATTATATAAATAGATTAAACAAATTAGTATCTTTGATATTAAAGGAATTTCAGGAGATAACACATTCCTGAATATCTATATTCTTACCAAGTGTGTTAAAGACAGTTTGGCCTGTATCTAAGACAATGTTCTTCAAAAGTTTTTCCCATGAAGTATTTTGACCTTACTGGGACATAGCAGAATGGTTGTACTAAAAACCCTTTCTCCTTCAGAAACCTAACTGCACCCCTGAGTACTGACTACACTACTGGCTGCATAATGATCTGCTTCATTTACTTCCCCATCTTTTGTTCTGTTCCCAAAACTATAACTTAACTTGTAAGAGATGGCTTGTCATGCTTTTCTCTTTAAATTTGGGTGGGAAAAGATAATTTTATACTTAAGTACTGGACTGAGCTTACATCCAAGATGCCACAATAGCAGTGACTGCAGTGTAGCACAGCATGGCAACCACTAAGGACAACTCTCAAGCTCACTTAAAAAGAGAGGTCTAGCCATTACATATGAGCACGCTTATTGTGCCCTTAACAGTCAGTGCACAATTACTGAAGAGAACCGATTCACCTGTTCTACACCAAAGAAAATAAAGTAAAGGGAGAGAAGGGTCAAATTGCATGGACATTTCAAACTTAAAATTCCTTTCAACATTGCCAATACTGAACCTCACATTCAAATGACTACCTGTTAACAATAACTGGTAAATCAAGTGGAGCTAAGGAGAAAAACAAACAAACAATCAAAAAGAATTTTAAAAAAAGAGGAAAAAAAAAGAGAAAAAAAGACTTGTTACCAATTGGTGATAGATCTAACTGCCACATCAAGAAAGGAAACCTGTTTGAAATGCATGAACTGAGTTCTCTAGACCTCATGATAAAAATAATCATCAGACCTCCTACAGAAACTGTTCAGAGATCAGTGAAATGTATCGTAAAGACTTAAAGCAGTTACAGAAACTGTAAAGCTCTGACTTGTCTATACATAAAATATGATCCATTTACATAATATCTGAACATAGAGAAATACAGTTTTTCATTACTAATAAGAAAGCAAGATAAAAGTTTACTGTGATATATTTTGCCCTACCAATAGCTAATAATTCTCAAAACAGAGATTATATACTGTTGTTTCTCTTTTGAGCAGCACTCCTGACTGATTGAAAAGGACAAAAGTACACTGACTGGAGGAGGCTGGGATGTAAGTTCAGGCTGGGATGCCACTTCTGCTCAGCACTGGAGTGGGATCATAAGGACCCATAGAATATAGGACATAAAGAACATGATTTTGCAAGAAGAGCATGGAGAAAGTATTCTCCAACACCTTGAAACAACCACTTCCATATCCTTGGAGAGACTTCTTTCAAATAGGCAGAAAGTCAGAAACGTATCCTTTGAAGAAATCTATTAAACAGTGGGATATTCAAAATACCACAGACATTGAAATATAGTTAGATCAATACATATTCATTTGAACTGTGTTCACACCTACACTTTATTCTAGAATCCAGTATTTTACAAATCTTTCTGCAGGCTTCATGAGTTGATCCAGTTTATTTTCACATTTTCATAATAAACTAGTACCTCTGTTTTCCCACAGGTTCAATCATTTGCCAGCTTTGTGGAAACAGACTTTGCCTTCTAGTATAAACAAATACAGTTTAAAAGGAAACCTAAGAGGAAAAGAGTCCCTGTGCAAAAATGTTCAAGTTATAAACCAATTTTTTTTTTTTTCCAGAATTCATCTATATGACTGAGCAAAAGCATCTCTGCATTTTGGAGAAATGAAACCTAAATTGGTCTTTTTGACTTCCAACAGGAATCTAATCTTTTATAAATTGAAATTAACACTGTCAAAACAAATAAACAAACAAAAAAAAAACCCCAAAACCAAAAACCTAGGTTTAACTAAAATAAAGATACTGATCTTCTGTTTAGCTCTGTTTTGCCATATTGCCATCCAGAAGAATTAACTTTCCTGTGTTCAAGAAAAATAGAGCTCTCTAGTGGCATTTGCAAACACTGTTTAATTAATCTTCTTTATTAGAGACAAGTAATTACACCATTATACTAGTCAATTGAATTTCTATTTCAAGGAGAAAAAAAAAAAAAAAACCAAACAGAACTTCTGGTATTAAACTACTTGCAAAAAAACTAGAAGGAAGCAATAAAATGAGTAACATTGAACATGAAATGTTCAGGGAAAAAAACATGCTAAAGCAAGGTATTTCTTGTTGTAACAGAGTAACAGCTCTTGCCCACTGGGAACAAGAAGTAGATGTTATTTATAATGGTTTTAGTAAGGCTTTTCACAATGTTTCTCATGACATATTGCAAGAAAGCTAGGGAAGCGTGACCTAGACAAAACCATGATCAGTTGGCTGTACAATTGACCATAAAAATTGTATTAAACTTGGTAACTACCTTGAGTGTTTGCTAAACTGAAAAATGGGTAGTGAGCACAATTTTGCAGGCTCCCTTCTGACCTTGTACCACAACCATTGAATGTTGTCACGAATTACAATGATAATCTGCATAATGGGAAAGACTGACGGCCTATTAAATGTGCATAGACTGTGATACATCCACATCATGTATCACATTACAGCATATCCATCATACACAGAGCTGCATCAATGAAAGTGACAGTAGGTTTTGAAGAAAGTTTTGACAAACTAGAGACGCTAAAAGGACTGATGAAGTTAAAATAGGGAGAATGCAAAGTTCTATTAATAGGGAGAAACAACTGTACAAATGCACAGGCTGGGGAAGGACTGGGCAAACAGCACCTCTGCAGGAAAAGATACGGGGATTTTGGTGGATCAGAAACAGAGCATGACTCAATGGCATCATGCTGTTACAAAAAAAGTAAACATTCTGGGATGTATAAAGAGAATAATCTCCAAGATCTCTACTTGGCACCAATAAGGTTCTCAGTTGGAGTAACTGAGTCCAGTTCTGAACACTACACTTAAAAGTGTGGCGAGACAGCAAAGGAGAGAAATGAGAATAACCATAGGTCTACAAAACAAGAATTTACAAAGTAAGACTGACAGGATTTGATTATTCAGTCCAAAGAAAAAAAATTACGGAAAGGAGATACAACATATAAGAGAAAAGAAACAGCTCTTACATATTTTCACTGTGGGAAGGATAAAAAGTAAACAGCTTAGTAACAACTAAAATTTAGGTTTGACTTTATGACCATCTAACAGTAATTAAGCGTTCAACTATTGCATCTATTTAGGATCCTGCAGAGACAAATAAGTGTTCATACACTACGTAACAGGTCTGAACGTGCTCAGTAAATGCAGTGTTCTGGGGACATTCTGGGCTTAATGCTCTCAGGGCAATTACATGACACTTAAGAGTGGGTCTGAAAATGTCAAGTGTCCTATACATCCCACATGTGGACATGCATATGTCCACTTAACATCTCCTGGAAACAAGACATACATAACACATCTACTCTGTCAATCATACAAAGCAAGACCAACATCTTCAAAAAGCATCAGACTAACTACAGATACAGTACACAGCACAGTGTATATGTTCTATGGGTATTTCCAGTATTTCTAATTATCTTCTGACAGTGCTTCAGGCATCCGCATGGTTTTCCAGACATTATCTTTGGATGAAAAAAAAAAAAAAAAAAAGACTCATTGAGACATGTGATTGCTGATTGTAAAGACAATTTTTGCATTTCTGCTGGTTCCAAACTGTTCCCTAATTTGGCATAGTTTGCCTTGGGAGAGACTTTCTGTCACTTGACATTTTTATGACTGACTGGTCAAATACCTGTCAGGAGTGACAGGTAGCTCTACACCTTGGAGATGGACAAGATAATCTCTCACAACTCTTCCTGCCTTATATTCTGAGATTCTATTAAAGAACTTTGCACTAACAAATTGAAGCTCAAATAAACATATTATGGGTTTATCCTTAATGGTTTGATCATACATTTTCACGGGTAGTAATTCGGCTGTGACAACTGTTTTCTACATTCAGCAACTCTAAAAAAAATTATACCTGCAAACCAGTTTTTGCATAATTCTTTTATTCTCCAAATATAAACAATATAAATCCAAAAATGTTACTTTCTTCTTATCAGGCCTACTGTAATTTCTAACATTTAACTTTAATTCCAGTACCTGCTACATAAATGCCAAAACAGAACGGTGTCAGAACAAAATCAATAGAGTGAAAGGTGGAAAAAGAAAATAATTTGTGGAATGCTAAGCTGTCATGACATTCCTGAGTCCTCACACATTTCCAAAGCAATGGGAATTGTATACGGCAGTGCACAGACAGACATTATCACTCAAATTTTTAAATAGCTTTTTAATAATCAATTTTTAATAAAAATAGGGATTGAATACTCTAAGCTAATGTAAAGACTGAACTATATTGCTGCAATATTAATAATCTGTTACATTCTAAGTGTTTTAAAACCAAACACACTCTTTGCTTCAACCAATACAAAAAACAGTTGC
This sequence comes from Ardeotis arabs, assembly GCA_011801015.1. Classification (NCBI taxonomy): domain Eukaryota; kingdom Metazoa; phylum Chordata; class Aves; order Otidiformes; family Otididae; genus Ardeotis; species Ardeotis arabs. The sequence continues at coordinate 9,313 of JAAGAY010147311.1, forward strand.
TGCATTCGTACATACCTGTTTTAAGAAAAAAAATATATTTTATGCATTGATTGGCTGAATTTAGCAAAACACATGTCTAAACACAAAGAAAGAGGAAATTAAAATGAACATTAATCCAATCTTTATGTATCCTGGTTCTGGCTAAGATAGAGTTATTTTTCACAGGAAGTTGGGAGGGGACATAGCTGGGATAGTTCACCCAAATTAGCCAAAGGACTATTCTATGCCATGTGCCTATCACGATCAGTATATAAAGTGGGGATGGCGGAAAGGGGCAGGTTTCACTACTCCAGAGTGAGCTGGGCATCAGGATCCACTGTGAGTTATTGTACTGTGAATCACATGCTTAGTATATTCTGTTACTGTTTGTTGGGGTGGGGGTTCACCTCTCTGTTTTCTCTTCCTTCACTGTTCTGTTAAACTGCTTTTATCCCAACCCATGAGTTTTGCCTCTTTTTTTTTTTCCTGATTCTCCTCCCCATCCCACTGTGGGGGGTTGGGAGGTGGGCAGTGCGCGGGTAGCTTCATGGTATTTTAGCTGCCAAGTGGGGCTAAACCATGACACTCAATTATCTACGGGTGGATGATGAAGGTTTATGCTGCAGATGGAAGATGGGAAACTGCATTAGCCATTTCAGGTCTGGCCAGGCTCTTTAGTTTAGATGCAGTCCTGTCTGAAAACTGCTATACTGCTTCTTTCACTATTTCCAGCCAATAAATAGTTGAACTGCTTCTGCAAGAGACACAGCCAGGCAAGCTTCTTAGCACAGACTGTAACCAAGTTGGCTGCATGCAGAATAATCAGAGTATGCCTCCTGGCAGTAGCATCCTAGTCCACCAGAAGCGTAACACCTTGATACCTACAGATCTAGGTCTGGGAGGGCCAGTGTTGACCTGCAGCTAAAAATGGAAGATGGCTAGATGGAATATGCAGCTAGATGGAAGATGAAGAACCTGTGCCATGCTCTTCAGCATGCTGGGTTAGGGGAAGACTTACCAGTTCAAGCGTGAAAATAGAAAAATGCAGAGAGTAACCTTGCCAATAAGCATTCTTGAGTGTTTGAACATTAGGACAAGGTACTCGGCCAATGGTGATCTAAACGGATCAGCTCAGACCGAGCACTGTTAATGAGTTCTGACTCGCTGACAAACACTGGATGTGGAGCCACTCTATAGATCATACTGCATTCAGAAACAAAAGTTGTACCTTCTTTTCCGTTATCTAAGCATCTCAGTCTCTCCTTATTCTGCATAATTGGGAGCTTAATTCACATATTGGATTTTAAAGTAAAATGTGTATTCTAGTGATGTTGTTAATGCAAAAATTAAAATAAGCTTATATTTCCAAAGAACACAGTATTACAAAAACCTGGTATAGAGAAAGAATGTGACAGAACATATGTGCCGTATGCACAGATCAGAACTCCAGAAATGGAGAAAAGGAAGTTACTCTCAGAGAATATATTTTAAAATAGGTAGACATGATAGACTACCTGGCTTATCAGAGTAGTAGGAGGTACAAACGGCTCATATTTTGTTATACATTTTTAGCTGATAGACTCTGATTATAAAGCTTATAGTTTTCTCTCTCACATTCCAAATATAGGATAGATCTCAATATTCATAATTCTACATTGGTTTAGGTGTTTTACCACCTAAAATCTGGCAACGAGAAAAAAAAGTTATTCTATTTATATGTCAAACAGTATGTGAACACACTGGCTTGCCAAAGGCTTCTAAGCATTATTTCCAAGTTAAAAATACTTCAGGATATATGGAGTAAATGAAACAATAAGGGACGATGCCTGTGTAATCAAATACATATTTCCAAAGTAATAAAAGTGACTTATTTTCAGCTTTTTGCAAACAGCCAAAATAACGTCTGAATTTTTCAAATCTTTATACCTTGAAAAAGCAATTGACTTATTATTTGGCTACTCTCTCATCTCTTTAAGGAAAACATTAGAAAGATACTTTCATTATTACTTAAATCGACTGCTGTTTTGAGACTCAGATTTGGCTTGGAACACAGAAAACTCAGCTTTGCCACTGGTCTGTTTGGTGACCTTACACAAACTACCTTTTTCCTCTCCACCTTTTCCCACCCAGAGCATGAAAATATAATATCGACCACCTTGAAATGACATGTACTATGTGAGAGATAATTGCTACTATCATTATTACTTCTTTGGGTCCTCTGTACCCTGTGTTATGTCAGCAACCTTAACCTTTCAAAACTGAACACACTAACTCAATTAAACACCTTTCATCCCTGTATCTACTTCTTTTCTTATAAACAACAATTCTTATGGAAAGATAAGAATTTATGTAAGGGGCTGACAACAATTCTTTTTATTAGGATTATTTTCATGCATGAATTTTATGCGATATTTGCCAGGCAAGGGAACTACACTTCTCCAACATCATCTACTGACCTGCCTTTCAATTGGCTACTTATCAGTTTCCCCTTCCTAAACTACTTATAAAACAGATTCTACTCTGGCTCCAAAAGTTTTCTGTTGCTTAGTTCCACAAACCAAGACACAGAGTACACTCTTTATTTCAGCAACATTCACAGTATGACACAACTGGGATGAAAAAGGAGGCCATAAGTACATTTTAGTAGATAGAAAACGAAGCATGAGATAGCTGGCTTCAACAAAACATTGAACTACATGGCAGAAACACTGAATTCTCTGACACCATGGAAAAATGACAAATTACCTGGCTGTGGAATCGCTGGGGCCTTGACTAAGATGAATTAGTTTGTCCATACCTCACTGAGTTTTTATTTCAAGAACAGCTGCTTGAAATTCTTCCTAGCACTTTTAGTCAGAATATTGTCTTTTGAAAAGAGTCAAACTTTTCAGGAATAATTATTCTGTTTATTAGAAATCCTCCAACTTCATAAAATTTTCCTACAATACTGAGAACAAAGAAACAACATGGCTCCTTCTGTTTCTAAGCCCTGTAGCACTCCTCTGAAATTTGAAAGATCTTAGCCAGATTTATTATCTTATTTACAGCAAGGACACAGAATTTTAGGTCTTCCACTTCTTATTACTGAGTCATATTCCCCTCAGCTTCTGCAGTGTTCTGGATCTTTGTCAGATCCTCTTGTTTCTTTCAATATACATAGTAAAATATCCATTGGTATGGAAACAGAATTACAGTATTCCTTCCTTGAGAAGATTTGCCATTATTCCCCAAAATACAGAGGCATTTTCCTTCTTGTTTTGTAGATTGGTGTATTTTTCAAGTATATATACAAAACAGAAGTACTCTAACTTCAATGTAAAGCTATTAGTTCTATCATATCTTACAAGTGTCTGGATAGGGCACTGCATCAAAATCCCAAATCAAGCAGCTTTCCATCCATAGTATGTTCTGGGGGGTTTTTTTTTTGGTTTTTTTTTGTTTGTTTGTTTGGGTTTTTTTGCAAATTTCACCACAGTTATGCAAGAGAATGACTATATCAATATAAGAAAACATAATTATATACAATAAGCTTTCAAATGTGTAGTGTAAGAAAACTCAGAAATGATGGAAAATAGTTGCTCATACTGTTTCAAGTTATAAATTGTACTCTGTATCTATCTTTCATCTCAGTACCTCTCATATTTCAAATGACAGTGGTTTGTTAAGGTTTTTCTGGAAGTTTTTGGCATCATTTTTATTGAAAAAAAAATTACATAACACAAATAATGATCTTGGACTGATAGGTCAAAAAAAACATTGAAAAGAAATGCTTAACAATTTCTACAAGTCTTATGTTTGACCAGGATGGTGAACAAAGAACATACTAAAAAAAAAAAAGTTAAAAAAAAAACCCAAAAACAAAGAACAAAGGCAAACTACCGAGCCCTGATAAAAGCAATCTAAGAGAGATATAATAGCTGAACAGACAAGAGTAACAGTGCAAATTAGAACTTTGCTTCACAATTACCATAACAATAATTTTCACAGTAAGCTTTCACTACATAAAAATATTGTCCTTGTATTTTTTAGGTTAATTATCTGAGATCATATACAAGTCTGGTTCATTATGTAAAATAGTGATGTCCTTCACGAAGAGTGGTTAAAACACAGCCTGAAGCATATAGAAGAATTTTAAAAAGTATTTCTGCAGAACTTTATCAGCCAGTAAGAAAGCATGAGCAAATACTTTATCAGCATCACTGTTCTTTATTTAGCAATCTATAATTAAAAATTATATTTGCGTAGGCTCCATTTTCTAGGTGTCATTGTTTGTGAATCATACACAAGATTATCTATTTGTTCCATCCTAACCAAGTGTATATTCTCCTATTCACAAATCATTCAAAAGTGTGCAGTAATAATTAAATGTTATCAGGTTCTATCAAAACTGCAAGTACCTCCATAACAATGCCATTTTCCAACATAGAATGATATTTTTCTTTTAACATATGGTTACTTTTCCTGCATAAGCATGTCCACAAAAAATAAATTAATACCTTGTTAAAAATAAATTAAAGAGCCTGCATGGAAAATGTTCTAAGAGGATGGGTCTTTTCATTTTTATTTATTTTCTGCTTTGTTATACCTTATTTTCTCAGATATGGCAAACAATTGTAAGAAAAAAATAAAGCCAAATACATGTACTTACTTGTGATAAAATGGAAAACTGATGGTGATAGGTTACTGCATTTCGATTAGCCTCCATGAAGTGCCTCTGGGTTCGTCTTCTCTCCCGATCCAGTTTCTTCTCCAACATGAGATAAGAGGTGGATAAAACATCCAGGTATTTCATCATCACATCAGACAGCAGTGAGCTGACCTCCACTATGTCTGGACGTGCCTCTGCATCAGGAGTCAAGCACCTACAGAAAGAACATTCTCTAATGAAAGCTAATCACTTCTTGCATAAAAACTGTTTACTACCACTACATTTCTCTACTGGTATCTATCAAGTCATAATGGCCAGCACGGTATTCAAGCCTGTGTGGGACAGTTTGATACTGCACAGCCTTGGTGTTGACACATGATAGAGCACAGCTGCATTATCCTTAGCACTTCAGAGGCACCGACTCAGAGATAACTGCTATGGGGCCTGCTGCTGTGCACTCCCAGACACACTAGGGAGTGCCTGGTGCCTCTTCCTGCATCTAGGGGAGATATTGGCCTCCCTTGTGGGGACTGTGCTCTGGTCAAGATGCTGCCCCACTGGACAAAGCAGCTCTGTAGGAGACAAGTGTGTTGCCAGGAGGATTTACAGGAGAACAACATCTTCACAGAGACTTTGCAGAGATGAGACCCCCAAACAATGTAAAGGAGGAGGAAAAACTAGAGATTACTCTCAAAGAAGCAGTGGATGGAGGCAGGCTGGAGACCTGTGACTTCTGCCATCAGAAGGAAGGCTTTTCCTCTGACTACAGATATAAAATTTCAGAACAGGTATAGTGACCTAGGAACAGGTGAGGAAGAACAAGACCTAAGAGAGGACACATCAGAGCCAAGTGAGTCTAAATCAAGTGTTCGCAGCACAAATAAACAGCAGCAGCTGACAGTCATTTGAGATTGAGGAAACAGAGGTACTTCTCTACTTTGTCTGATTTGATGATTGTGAAGCCTGTTGCTTGTGAGCTGCTTGGATTCAGGACATTGTGGAGATACTAACAAGGCTTATCTGGCCCTTGGGCTATTATGCCTTGCTGCTCATTCATATGGGCATGAATGACACTAACCAGGGCCAACCCTGAACATACCAAAAGTGACTACATAGCACCAGGGTCAAGCGTGAGGAGCAGGGGCCTGAAGTGGTGTTCTCAATTCTTCCAGTGAGAGGGAAAGGCTCAAGTCAGGGTGGATGCAACCTGCAGTCCAACACTGCTGTGTGTAGTCAAGAGCTTATGAGTAAGGATCAGAGGAACAGACCAACATGGGTGACATTGTGGTAGGTGCCTACTATAAACCACCCAAAACTGAAGAGGAAGTCAATGAAGCCTTTGTCAGACAGATGGAGGAATCTTCATAATTGCAGGCACTCATACTCATTGGGGCCTACTAACCACCCTGATATCTGCTGATGGGGTAATATGGCTGAGTGCAGCAATCATGAGATTTTTGGAATCAGTTGATGACAATTTCTTGGTACAGCTGATTCAGAAGCTAAGTAGCAGACAGAGGTATTCTGCCAGACCTGTTGCTCACAAACAAGGAAGAACCAGACAGGGATGTGAAGATCAAGTGCAGCCTTGGCTACAGCAACCATTGAACTGTGGAGTTCAAAATCCTGAGACAAGTGAGAAAGATGGATTGTACAGTTATAACACAGGGCTTCAGGAGAGTAGAATTCAGCTTCTTCAGGGATCTTCCTCTTAGAACCTCATGGAAGGCTGCCCTGGAAGGTAAAGATTGGAAGAGCTAGCTGATCTTCAGGAACACCTCAAACCTACTCTTGCATGTAGGAAATAAGAGTGGGCTACATAGGAAGAATATACAGATATTGCTCGAAGGGTGGAGTTAGGAAAGCCAAAGCTCATCTGGAATCACAGTAGATGCAGAAAGTATCAAAGTAGCAATGGATGTGGAAGGCAGAAGGCAGGCCTTCTATAAGTACATTGGCAACAAAAGAAAGGCTAAGGAAGATGTGGACCCACTATGCAACCTAGTGACAAAGGACATGCAAAAGGCTGGGGCACTCAATCCTTTTTTTGCTTCCATTTCCATTGAGAAACGTTGGCCTTAAGTGTTCCAACAACCAGATCTGATTGTGTCTGCTTCGAGCAGACGGACAAGATAACCTCTAGGGGCCCCTTCCAACCTAAATTACTTCACAGTTCTATGGTTCTTGTTTCAGGCACCCTAGGCAGCTATTTAGTAACAGTAATACTATAGTATTAGGTCTATTTTAAAATCCCCAGAATATTTTCTATGTAGTGTAGGACATGAACATGAAAGCTGATAGGGACAGTTCTGCATGTACTATAAACTGTCTTAAATGTTAACTCCAGTGAACCTGATAAATAACTATGATTTCTCTGCACAGTACTATTGACCAGTTAGCATGCCGATACATTTAACCCAACACTCCTCTTTAAAGAAAGTGTCAATAGAATCATTTTATCATTTCTAAAACAGTATTTTTGAAATAAACATAACAGCCACATAAAGTAGCAGTTTTGAAAATGTTTTACAGTACCTGAACTTCTTTATTTTAATCTTTTTTTTGTTTACATTTGCTGAAAACCATTTATTCATCTCATTAATTTTCATGACTTTGTTAATCTGTTTTACTTAAAATTTTGAATTTCCTTTAAACAGATACAAGTTTTTCACCCTTAATAAGTGTTCTGTTTGATTTTTTTTTTCTTTTAATTTTTTATTTTAATCTATTGAAATTGGTCAACATTTCCCAGAACAATGTCAGCTATAAAAGTTTTCTGATAAGTCCTAAATCCATTTCCCATGCATCTGGAATGAAACTATTTATGACTAAACACTGAGTAGATTGAAGTTCAACTCTGAAAGCCTTTGATGGTTAGGATTCCAGAACTTTCTTTAGTAGCTTAATCTAATAAAATTGTACTTTAATAACAATACTGTAAAATAATAAAGATAACACTAAATGCAAATTTACATTTGCAACATGAAGCTTTCAGTGCTTTTTCTAATCATTATCAACAAACTATTTTTTATATTTATGACATTCACCTTTGAATATCTGTTGTGCGTTAGTCCTTTGGAAAGAATTTGTTCATTTCGGTTAAGGTTTCATCATCTATATTATAAGTAAGATCTCATTATTACTGCTTTTCTTTAATGTTCCTTATTCTTTCTAAATATCTCACAAAGCGTAAGCCAAAACCTAAGCATATTTTATTTAAGGATTATCCCATAGCAAAAGAATAACCATTTTTTTAAAAAACATTTTATGCTTCCCACTGCTATTAAGATAAGCAGAAAAATTCTTACATGATAGGAAAACTTAATTTTAATATTTTCAAGCAAATATCTGTTTAATCATCTATTTAAACCGGTTAGCCTCCAACACAGCCAGTTTCATGATGATATGGGACCTTCAGTGAACCCGTTTAATATAGCCACAATATCTACAATCCTAAATAACTCAATAGCTGGCCTTGGAAAAATCCTTAAAAACTTCCTATTGCAGAGTTTCTCATAATTATCAGGAATGAAAAGAAGGAAAATACAGAGGGCCAGATACTCACATAAGTATATAATTCACTGATAAATATGTATTTAAAATTTGTAAGGTAATGCAATACATATCAATACTGATATGACATGACTGGAATGTATTTTCTGGATGCTTTTGAGATTACTACATTATTGTTAAATAGTGAGCAACGAATTAATAAAGCTGGTTATTGTAACTACAAATATCTGTAAGTATTTAAAATACTAACATTCATTTCAGGACCTCTGTTAGTTCTATTAGCTCCTATCCTCTCCATTGTTGTCCTTCATCCTCAAGGTGTTTAAATAACAGAAAACTTTTTGCACAATAAAACATGTACAAAAAGGTTACAGTCTTTGTACAGTAAAGTGCTTTTTAGAGATGGAATTCAACATCTGAGTAAGAAAGAGAAAGCATTTTTGTGCTAAATGGAGTTTTTCTAAAATGGAAAAATCAAGGGAGCTAAATTTCAGCAATGCAGCAATTCACTATCTGTATTTTGCCTTACACGTGACATTATCACCAGGAAGATACAACCATAGCTAAGAGAAATATATGATGAGTGAGTGGAACAAATACAGACTCATCTTTTCCTCCATTACAGCGTTATCTCTGCTTTGTTATGTCTGCTATCCTGCTAACAGGATTAGGAGGTAGCGGGAAACATATTTTTATCAGTCAAACACAAAAAAAACCTAAGAATGTGATTGTACAGTGGTCTATAAATAACATATTGCAATAGGGTTACTTCCTTGACCATAAACTGCACTTGAAAATGAATCAAAATGCTGTATTTGCATGGGGGAAAGAATTGATGTGTAGGGAATTAACTACAGCACCGGTATTGCTAAACTTGAGTACTGAGTATAAAGTCTATACTGGCTGAATAAATGTGCTGACTCTACTGGCATGAGTTTTCCAGCTGCATGTATGCAACTATATTGCACATGTTATTAGCAGGGTAAGGAGAAAGGAGATATCTCAGGTTTTTTTTAAATTAGAAGATATTTCATATTCAGAGACAAATACTGGCAGTTGCTAAAGTCAGTAAACTGTCATGTTACCATTGCTGGAAACATATAAAACAAAACATCTTTTCAGCAGGATGTTGAAATAAAACTAGATGAGTAATTACCTCTTAATGGTAAATGACACTTTTTCAGAGTACAGTCCTTCTGGCACAGGTTCATACACAGCCCCTACTATCTACAAAATAAATAATCTACATTTAATTGAAGACAAATATTCCATTATTTATCTGAAGATCCCATATGATAAGTATTGCTCCTTGAAACAACCTGATGGGCATTACATCATCAGCTCTAACTTGCAGAACAACTTAGAACACATCTTCTAATGCAGAATGTTACTTCCAGTCAGGTATCCACATTAATGTACGTAATCACTGTAGGTCAAAGGGCTACAATATCTGAATAAGGGAAACATTTTTAAAAATCCAAGAAATTATTTATTTTTATTTGTGATCACATCCTAAGGTGTAATACACAATGCTATAGAAAATCCAGTATTACGGTACATCAATAAATTGTATAAATCTAAAGCTCCTATCACTGAATGCAATGATAAAAATGTTAGTCTGAAAGGTAATAATATACATTATATTATTACAATATACATTAACATAACATTTACAAGCAATTTTTGCAGTTAGAATGGCAAGATAGCAATTCATATAATGATAAACACTTAGGGCTCCTTCACACATCAGATGAGAGCATTTATGCTTCTATAACCTCAAACAAATTCTCATGGATCTAGTGAACACATGCAGAAATAACTGGTAGTTTGATCTGGCAAATCCAAATACCTTAGTTGCCAAGGAGAGCATATTTGTGCCATAAAACGGTGGGTTCAGAGTTGCCATCTGGTAAAGGATGCATCCTGCAGCCCAGACATCAGCCTTCTCTCCATAGGGCTCACTCTTTACAACTTCAGGGCTAAGTAAAAAATAATGCAACCCACAAGTGTCTAATTAATTCACCCAGAAGTACACCTATTTTTTTAAAAAAAAAAACATCCAGTATTTAGTTAGTCACCACAACATATTTTCAGAGCACACACAATTACATTCAAAAAGTTGCATTTATTTCTTTCACCAGCCAAATTCCTTAAGTGGAAGTACAATTAATAGCTTTTCCACTTCTACTGCAGTTCTCACAACACTAGTGGTTTATATTTTGTTCTCTTGCCTTTTTCACTTATTTCATGTTATAACGTCTTTGGACTTAATGGATACAAATGAACTGCAGTATTCATCACTTGTTTACAATGACAGCACTTCAACAAAATGGAGTAGAGAATAGATAAATATATCACATCCTCTTGTAATTCAGATATCCGAAAGATTTGAGTAAGATTCCTATATTTAGAATGCTAATGGATATGATTTTGTTATTAATGTGAGTAAACAAACTTTAATGTGAGCAAACAAGCTTTACTCATTATATCATTTTCATCCTTTTAAAACTATTGCAATGCATTGCCTGTGAGGATGCCACATGGACACACAGCAGCCAGCCGAATGACAATTTAAAAAAATCCATTGTAAAGATCCATTTAAAGCAAATGGAAGAAGGCAGTAATTTCAGTTTTGATTCAGTACAAAGCAGACTTCATTTCCCTTTCTGAATTTCCTCAGCACTCTTTATAAACCTGGATGATAATAATTTACATTTGTAGGGATATTGTGATGTTGGAGTTCAAGTCTTCGCAGTAAGTAAAGGTCATATTGCATTTTTTTTTTCAGTTAGCATCCTCTCCCTGTAATTATTCAGTGATATAAAAAATACTTGACTCCTTTAATCTGTAAAATTAAGTTGAAAACCTACTTGTTTTCCTTTTCCTTTCAGCTTACAATTCAGAATCACTATATCAACGTCATTATTATACTACTGATATCTTTGGTAAAAATGCCTTATTTAGATCTGAGAGTTACTACGTAAATTCAATTAATGATGGAGTCTGGATAAAGTATATTGTTAGAAGATATGCTGCTGGTATGTACAAATTGCAGAAAACAGATTTTTAAAATAAACTGGATGCGGTTCCTTAGAGAAACTATTATGCTGAAAAGAAATTAAGTGATCTTAACAGAACCGAAAGCCAGAACAGAGGTCACTGTGTGGGGAAGTGAGAGAGGCTGATAGGTCACACATTTCTGATAAAATTAATCAAGCAAGATACAGATTCCTGGGTCAAATCTAATCAGCAATTTTTCCTTGAATTTTGCTGCTGCTGCTGCTACATAACCAGAGAGGTGAATGCAGGATGCTGAAGATGGTGTCAGAACATAACACTATTTCTGTACTCAGACTGTCTTTATTCCTTACTGTGACACTAATTCATTAGAGGACTTTGTGGAAATTTCATTTTTATGTATTAAATGTGTCCACTAGAACAAACACCAGTATTGCAACTCATCATATAGATGATGAGCTCAGCAAGGCAAAGCCCCTGTCTTAGTAAAATTCTAAGCATGCTCCTATTCAGAAAAATGAATCTCACTTGAATTTTACAAGTTTCATTCTAGTGATAATTTTCCTGCATAGACATAAAGTTATAAATTATTTTTAAATGACTAAATAATATTAAAATCCCAAACTGAGATTATTCAAGCCAAATCTATGGCTTGAATCTATATGCAAAAAGTCACATAGCAGTCACAGAAAGAATAAGCTGAATACGATCAAGAGAGAAACAGAAGCAACTATGACCTGGCCTGCAGAATCTTGTATTTGTGAACAGCAGGGAAGAACCTAGCTGGATGTCCAAAGTAAAGAGCAGTCAACGGAGCTGCGGACTAGGAAAAATGTATTTGTTACTACTATGATTTGGAAAACACTGAAACAATAAAGTGCTGACAAGGTTGCAGTTTTAGCATAGTTTCACACAAATGCATAATAGCTAGAAGTTAATGAAGTCATTTGGCCTGCTTATTCATGCTGAAAGACTTCTTGTTCTAAATGCATATCTAATTTCTTTTAAAAAAACCAACCAACCAAACAAAAAAAAAACCAAAAGGAGATCTTGCAGCAGAGTACTACTTGATCTTTTCTTCCAGAACAAATGTCTTTAGTCAGAAGTCTGATATTTAGAAGATGAGGATAACCAATATCTTAAATAAATGCTCTCTCATGCTTAAGAAATGCTTTAAATTACTGAAGTAATATTTATCTAAGGTGCTCCATGAAAGTTCTACAGAGAATATAAAATCCTATACTTATATGATGCTATGCTTTCCTGCCTAATTAATTCTGTCATTTAGATTTTTAAATAGAATGTTCAAATATTATTTATTTACTTTTAAGAGATGTAGTGAAATCCCTCACCATGTTCTCCAGGCTCGCCTCACCATCTGCTATTTAGAAGTGTGGGTGGGGTACACTACTTGTTGACTAGCAAAACAGTTCTGCAGTCAAGTTGCATCTTTTGGATCTGTACTGTTGAGGGATGCCAAGCAGAGAAAGTACCCAGTTTCGTTCCTGTACATTGCCACCCACAAACAGGAGGGTGGTGGGAGTACATACGGTTTGCTTAATTCAGTTGGCAACTGTGTATAAACTGTCACCGTCTGGTCAGGACCAGAAAGAATGAGTAGAACCAGACTCTGAATTTTATGCCATAAAAACCCTACAAAACCAGTTTTAGCCACAAACTTTGAAAATCAGTTTAAGGATGTAGCATTGGTATGACCATTTTTTAATTTATTTGTTAAGGCAGGATTCTTCCTTTAATGCTTAGATTAAGAGATCTCAACTGGCTGAAATAGGAGAGTGGCACTAATTAAATTTTTAGCAAACAGATGTCCACATCATAAAATGCATTCAGTATCAAAATAAAATACATAAAGGAAGAAACTCTAAGAGCTGATAAAGAATTTCTTTTCCATTGCTCCAAGGGTTGATCATACTGCTGCTTTGCAGCAGTACTGATGCTATGATATCTGCAGTCTTGGATATTAGAAGAGGCAGCAGATACTTATATAATTAGTCATTTAATTCTTGCAGCTAACATATTCAAGATAACCACTCTAGTTTTCCTCTAGGTCTACAAATCACTGCTCATTTCTGAATTACATATTCAAGCTGAAAAAGCTTACTTCAGCAGCAATACAAATAAAAAATAAATAAATAAATAAAATAAATAAATAAAGTTAAATATAGGAGACTCCTTCAGTGAACAAATGTCCACAGCAAAAAGCAAGACTAAATTCTTCCACATGAAAGACACAGAAATATATCCACAGAATAATTCTCCAAATTCTCAGCATCCTTGAACAGACAGTTTTATAACTGTTTCTCTGAAAGTTCACTCTTGCTCAACATATCAGCATTGCTTTTATATTTAATGTCTTCCATGGCAATAGCCTTAAAATTTCAAAGTCTTCAATTTGATTAAGACATTGCTTAATCCAAAGAGTTAATTGTTCTTTCTTCTGAACTACTTTTGCAAAATTAAGTATCTATCTTAAATACAGAAAACAGCTTTCCATAATACTCCGTATTTTTAACTAGAATTTAATAAAGAATATCAAATCTCGTCAATATTTGCGCTGCTTGTAAGACAGTACCACTTCACAATATCATTTCTACACAGCCTTGGAGACATTACTGCAATCAAGCTTTCAGTTATCATTTTGCTCACTGATGTTATTTTGTTATGGTATTTAAGAATACCTTTATCAGAGATTTACAAACAGATTGTCCCAGTCCAAAACTGCTACATTAGCACAATCACACACCCACGTGAAAGATTACTATCCATACTGGATTAGCTCATGCTCACATTACTTATTAGCGCATAGAAGTTCCAAAATGAAGGAAGAAGTCCTGAGTTTAGAGGAGGAGGAGAGGGGGAGCTGAGGGAATGACGTTTTTAAAACTGCATTAATTTTCTAGAGCTTCTAAGAAATGTTGTCAGTAATATCAGGCTGACTTTATATGGGATACAATCAACGAAGACTTCCCAAGCTACAAAGAACTTCAGTAAGCCATTCGTGACTCAGCTTGGTACAGTGTTCACTGGTTAGTCCTAGTGCTTCCGACGGGTGTAAGAACAAGCTGGTATACGCCATTCTAAAGTATGCTGAGTATTTTCAAAGGAGATATGATTTCAACTAGACAGTTATGGATTATATAAAGTAAGAGTGATATTTCAAGACTAACTCCCAGAAGAGATGATGGCTGTAATGAAAGAGTAAACAAGTAAGAAGCACACACCGCTGCAGAAGATTTTAACAATGACAGAGTTATTGCTTTTAGTCTTTATCATTCCTTCAATTACCTACTTATAGTTTGATGGAGATTCCTGCAGCTGGTGGTGGTTATACAAACACTCATGTCTAGA
>JAAGAY010147311.1:24768-52962 GCA_011801015.1 Ardeotis arabs
AAACAACAAAAAAAAAAACCACCAACAAACCAATTGCTGCTTGTCAAAATTTTTCTCTGAATTTGCTGTAAGCTCCAGATACACATTTGGTATTATAGCTTCATAATTACTACTAAAAGCAGAAGAAGAAACAGGAGCCACAAAACTGACAGTTTGAGTAAAGAGCTTCTGTGAAAAGCTGAAAGCTATTTGCATTTCTCACCTAGAAGAAGAATTCAACACAAGCCTTTTGGGGATATTCTGTCTATCCACTGAGTGATGAAACTGGAACAGGATTTTCAATCAGTAGTGAAAAACTTTTTCTTCACAGTTTTCTATTTTGAAATGTATTCTATAATAATTTATTACATTGTCTTCAAACTTGTATACATTTTTCTCATTACAAATTTTGTTAAATATTTTTTATATATATATATATATATATATATAAAATTCTTCTTCACAAAAGACAAATTTTCAGGCATCCTAAGCCTCTGCTGATGCCTACAGAAAAATTCATCATTTCCACCATTTTTTAAAAAGTATGGGTGTAGGGAAGAAATTTACTACCTTCAGTTTGCAATTTTAAAGTGTGGTAAATCCTCTTGCCACCAGATGGGCAAGGTAATTTTAAAATGGTGAAATCAGCTGAGAGAGGTAACTTTCATGTCTATCATTGCTCTCTCATCAGTGTAATCTTAACAGTTTAATATTCTAGTTCAAGCACTGCCTGTCTCTGCCCAGGAAGTTCCTCTACATTCATATAATTTAATCTGTAGAGAGGCAAAACCAATCTGAAGCCAGTGACAGGCCACTAATAACTGTTGGATACAGCAGGCTATATGATAATACTTGCCTTCATGTTTTTTACTAACTTCTTCCCAAAAAGGCCTGGTTTGATGTGGAAGCATACTTTTCACTGCAAATAGTAGTAAAGTTGTGTGGTCTGTCTCAGTCTGAAATGTTAATGAGCACTGAGAAATGTCTAAAACCAAGATCCCAGTAATAAACCAGTGTAGCCCTCAGCTACACTGCTGTGATCAACAATTTAGAGAAATGACTAACTTACTGCTTTCTTTCAGCACATATACAGAGTCTCTCTGTCTAACATAGAAGCAGATGTTTTGTACTCCACTTTAGGGGGTTTTTAGATTACAGTTTTGAAATTAAAGAAATAAAGATATGGACATTCTGTTAATTGACTTGTATTTCTTTAATTTTACAAACTTTTAAGCTGTTAAGTGTGCTAACATTATACATTATTGCTTAGAGATGCCAAATATATTAACTTTGAAAAATAATTTATGGCCTCTAGCAGTGTAACAAAACAGTGTTCCAGAACAAATGAAAAACTGCCAGCAATTAACTTCTAATTCATCCATGTCACATATTAGTACAAATTAAATTACATTTTTTTTAAAGTTTACTCTATTGTTCTTTACTCCTATTGCTTTGTTAAACAAAAACAAATAAACAAAAATCTTTTTCATACCTAAATCATTAAATACCCAAGGCAGAAGCATCTTCAGGGCACAAGGTTCTCTTCCTAATCCATAAGTGCAGAGTCACTCATACTGACTTTTTTCCCCAGCAAAACTTAGAGCACATATGTTACTGTGAAAGCCAAAACAGCCTCACATGCAGTAAGGTATTTATGCTGTATATCTGAAAAACACTGTAAGCCATGAAACAAATAGTGGTGTTTCGTGCCTGCTGCTCCAAGTCACTCTTTACCACCACTGTCTGCTCTGTTGTGACAGCACAAGTACCTCTACAGCTGCATTATGTGTCAGACCAAAGACCCGATGCACCTGAAAAATAACCTGGATTATTTTTCAGACAGGTCAGTTCTCTAATCTAGATCATCACTATATGTTTACACAAATGCTTGTGTTGGCCCAGGAGTAATATGGCTGCTTTGAGGGGGTTTTTTCCCTTGCTTCTGACAGCAACTTGTTTCTGACAGTAAGGTCTCAATTAGATGACTTTGCAAGTATTTGGATTTGCTGGAACCTAATATACAAGATAATTAACTAATAACTACTTTTCTGTCTAGCAATCACATTCAGTATGGATTAAATGTGGAGAAAAAAAAAAAAAAAGAAAGCAGACAGCTGAAGATTTTACCTGAGTAAGTTGGTAACTTCATTATCTTCTTTTACATAGAATTTAAAATTCCCAAATCTAAACAAACTCTGTTGATCCAGAAGCCTCACGAAAGCCAGTATAGCATAATAATCTACGCATAACTTTTTATATATTTTAATATTAAATAAATAATTTATTGCTTAACGGCTCACTGACAAACATCAGCTGAAAAAGTAATACTAGATGGAAAACTGGGCAAAAACTTAAAAGAAGAGAGGAGGAGGTTTGAGATACCACCTCATTCTATTCAGCTCACTCCCTAACCACAGTAATGGTCACCCTTGAGAAACAGGCCAGTGACCTAAACTGAACTGTCACACAATCCTGTGAGGAGAAAAACATTTAATTCCACAGTTTTCTTCTCTAAATTATCTCTAAAATTCCTTTCAGGAATAAATTAAAGCCTTTATTGACTTTTCATGAGATAGGAAGTAGATGAAAATACTGTACACATTGATTTGTAAATAGTAATCAACAAAACCTACCAGCAAATTACATTTACAACACGCTCCCACATCTCCCAGTTTAATAATTGGGCACCTTGATCTCTATAAAAGTACACAGACTGCTTGTCTACAGGTGGGATCAGCTGCGAGACAAAAAATTCAGGAGTACAGTTAAGCCTGGGAAGAAAGGAGGGGTGGAGGGAGGTATTTTTAAGATTTGGTTTTATTTCTCATTATCCTACTCTGGTTTGATTGTTAATAAAATTAAGTTAATCTTCCCCAAGTCAAGTCTGTTTCACCCATGATGGTAACTGCTGAATGATCTCTCCCTGTCCTTATCTCAGCTCACAAGCTTTTTGTTATATTTTCTCTCCCCCATCCCCCCACAGAGTAGGGAGGTGAGTGAGCAGCCGTGTGGTGCTTAGCTGCCAGCTGGGGCTAAGTCATTTTAAATAAGACCCTGATAAGACTAGGGATGCATCTCAGGCAGAAAATATGATAAAACAAACTTATGATAAGAGAGGAAATGGAAGAAAAGACTACTGGCTGCTCTGCTTGCAGATGACTCAAACATGAACCTCTTGTTCATTTAGAAGGCATCAATGCCACTTTATAGCATTTCTTAATCAGATGTCTATCCTATTTCTGATTCTAATTATTTTCTTTCTTTCAATTATGCTAGAAGAGTATTACAGACATTCAGCCTCCCACTTGTTAGCCAATTCTTGATGTGCTCTTCTTTTAATCAGATGCCTAGCATACCTCATGCTGCCTCCAGTAATTCTTAAGCCACAGCTGGCCTGACATTCCTTGAAGTAGTGAATCTACTACTGCACAAAATAGGAAAGGGTGAAAAGAGGAGAGCAGACCCTTAAAAATCTAGGATTAACATTTCTCTAATGAGACATGGCCACTTATCACTCTGATGCTTTCTCTAATAACATCTCCATAGAGTCCAAGAACTCCATTATGTTACATTGGCATGTGCTTTCTCTTATTCTACCATTAAAGTTATTGTAACAATAAAACTCATCGTTCTGTGTGGAAACTCAGCTGTGGCAATACCCCAATAGTATTAAAGAGATGGAAGAAACCAAGGAAATCATAGAATCATAGAACAGTTTGTGTTGGAAGGGACCTTCAAAGGTCATCTAGCCCAACCCCCCTGCAAGGAGCAGGGACATCTCCACCTAGATCAGGTTGCTCAGAGCCCCATCCAACCTGGCCTTGAATGTTTCCAGGGATGGGGCATCTACCACCTTTCTGAGCAACCTATGTCAGTGTTCCACCACCCTCATTGTAAACAATTTTTTCCCTTATGTCCAGTCTGAATCTTCTACTTTAAAACCATTACCCCTCGTCCTATCACAACAGGCCCTACTGAAGAGTTCTTCCCAGTCTTTCTTGTAGGCCCCCTTGAGGTACTGGAAGGCTGCTATAAGGTCTCCCTGGAGCCTTCTCTTCTCCAAGCTGGGGACTTCTCTCAGCCTGTCCTCATAGGAGAGGTGCTCCATCCCTCTGATCATCTTTGTGGCCCTCCTCTGGACCTTCTCCAGCTGGTCCATGTCCTTCTTATGTTGGGGGCTCCAGAACTGGACACACTACTCCAGGTGGGGTCTCACCAGGGCAGAGTAGAGGGGGAGAATCACCTCCCTCGACCTGCTGGCCATGCTTCTCTTGATGCAGCCTAGGATGGGATTGGCTCTCTGGGCTGCAAGCACACATTGCTGGCTCATTTTGAGCTTCTCATCCATCAGCACTCCCAAGTCCTTCTCCTCAGGGCTGCTCTCCATCCATTCTCCACCCAGCCTGTATTTGTGCCTGGGATTGCCACGACCCAGGTGCAGGACCATGCACTTGGCCTGATTGAACTTCATGAGGTTGGCACGGGCCCACTTCTCCAGCCTGTCAAGGTCCCTCTAGATGGCATCCCTCCCTTCCAGTGTGTCGACCACACCACACAGCTTGGTGTCATCGGCAAACTTGCTGAGGGAGCACTCTATCCCACTGTCCATGTCACTGACAAAGATGTTGAACAGGGCCGGGCCCAATACCAACCCCTAAGGAATGTATAAGACTAAGGCAGTTTGAACAATCCTTGGCAGAGCTTTGAAATCTGGCTACTATGAAAAAGTGAGCAACTGAACAAAAGTCACACCAGAAACTAAAGACCAAGACCCAAGTGAAAATAGGAAATAGCTTTAATTGACCACTAAAGACATAGTAAACCAGCAAACACAATATTAAGGAAACATCAAAGACAGCAAGATGACATATAATGGCACTAGAAATTGAAACAGCACACCATATACTGAGCAGCAAAGTAAAGTAGAACAAGAAATAGTAAAGATTTAGAAATAGTAACAATCTGCCAAGATACCAATACAGCTGACACCTAAGATAGAAGAAAATGGAAAAAAAAAACCAAAAAAACAGAAAGAATCCACCAAGAGTATTTTAAGTATATATACCAAAAGTATTATATGCTATGACTTTAAGCTACTTCTAAGCCATTGTGAGTAAAACAACTCTTCTCTTCCTAGGACAGGAAAAAAACCCATCTGTATGAACTAGTCCATGCCACTTCTGAAGTGGCCTGTTTTCTTTTAGTCCTAGATTTTTTTGCATTCTCTCCTGTCTAATATTAAATTATGTCTTATGGTGGGGACTTCTATCATTTCCATTGAAACACCTTTCCTGACATAAATACAGATATCTTCATGCTTTCTTACTTTGTTTCCCATCCTTTCCAGTTTTACTCCCATGTATAATGCTATGTAACACTGGACGCGGTACCAAGTATATTTCAAATGTGAGGTGACAGCTGTTATTCAGCCAAACTTGTTACTTAACAAAAAATATAAAAAGTTAAATTATTTGGTCTTCTTTTTATAAGTCAATCTCCATCAACTACTTATAACGTTCTTCCTTGAAGTTCATCCAGCTTATCATTTTAGTAATGATATGTCCACAATGAAACATAACGTTCTATGCAGAGCTGCCCTCTGGCATACAGACAGAGACACTATTATCTGCCTGTCCTCAGCCATACTGTCGCTGTGGATTCCACCTCCAACTGCACCGGACTTTTTGCTGACGTGTTATTATAAATCTATGCCTCAACTACAGCCACACTATCACAATTACATTCTATTGCTATTTTTCATTCTCAGAGTGAACGCTTGTATTAATCTACTTTAAGAAGATCCTCTGATAAAAAAAATGCTGTATTAATACACCGAACGGGTTATTTAACTTCTGTTACGTTTCTAATCAAATCAGCAAATCCTCTCCAGGAGGCAGCTGTTCCATGAACCGCAAAACTAGTGCAAGACCAGTTTTTCACTAGTGCTCTATTCTCCCTCACCTCACAGTACCCTCCGTTTCCTCTTCTCTTGGTTATCTAAACACACCAAACTACCATCACATCAACTACAGCTTATTTGGAAGGTAACATTTCAGCTGAGCTTAAACACTTTTCTCACCAAAAATATTAAACTGTGCCCCTTCTCGTTATCCATCACTGAATTTTCACAAACATTGAAAGAATCTAAACTCTCAAATTTGGTTGAAATTGGTGAAATGGTGATTATTTTTGGAGGAAGAAAGAACTGCTGGAAAAACTGGTACTCAGTTTGATCATATAGCATCGTAAAGCAGGCTTAATACATCATTAAGTATGTATGAAAGTACAACATACTTCCTTATTTTAAATTATCCTTCCTAATACAAAAATTCTTTAAATAAGTGAAAATATTATCATGTCACCAGAATAAGCAATGAGAAAAAACAGCTACTGCACACACACAATATCAATTTACGGAGTGCTCTCACAAGATATGGCTATAAATAGAAGTAGTGACCAGTACTAGAAAATAAATTTGGGTAGCATAACACAGTATGTAGACTGTGTAGTCCATAAACAGAAATTAAGGTCAAGGAATATTTCTCCTCCACAGCAACGGAGATGAGGGACCCAAGTAAAAAAGTACCTCTGATTACCATAAAAATTAGTTTCCTTGAAACACCACAAAGAGAAAGCACTTCAAAATTAGCACAGAAAGACAAACCTTACATAACATTGTTCTGTGTATCAGTTTTCCAACATTTTAGGACAATTATGTTTCAGAAAGATCAAGTTAGTTCATCAACTAATGTGGAACACTCTCAGCCTCTTCTTAATGATACCTGAGGGGTTTGCTCTTCCTCAGTTCCCAACAGCTTTCAGGATCAGACAAGTTCTCAAGGAATTATGATGGTATTTGCTATTCCATCCCAATTTCAAAATTTACTTCATTTGCCAGAGTTTTTCTAAAATTTCAGTATACATATACAATTACAAAAGCAGTTATCAGAACCATGACTTGGCTAACTTTTACTTACATCTCTCGATCTGTTGTTGATAACATCCCCTTCCTAAGTTACAATGTTTTGTGATACAACCATGTACAATTTGCTGTGTTTCTTCTGGGATGGCCTTTGAGACAGCAGGATAATAAAGATTCTGTCACCACTAACTTGGAGCAGATTGTTTCTGGTGACTTATGAGCTGGAAGAAGACTTCAGAATTCATTATCGACTCCCTAAAGCAGTCTTTTCCTCAATTTTTAATGTACTAAGTATAAACACATCCATTTAATACATTTGGTATTCTAAACATAACACATTGCTGGATTTTTTAATTCAAGGAATTTAATTAGTATGATAGTAGAATAAACCTGGTATGAAGCAGAATTTAAAACCATCACAATTACAAAGCATAATTATATAAGCCCCTTTCTAAACATAAAACAGTGTCTACTGCTATTTTATGATGACACAGTTTTTAAAAAATTGCATTAGCAAATTGATTTGGTAAACCCCAAATACAAACATGTTTGGTACGTATGGTGATATGTTTTTATCTGAATCACTCTGCACAATGCTGGACAGCCAAATCTAAACAATAATAACAATAATATCAGACACTACTTTTGACATTTATTATTTTGTCTCTGTACTATATTGTCTGCTCCAAGCAGAGTGGGCTGCATCTCAAACTACCCAGAGCTATTACCCTGTCAATTCAGAAGAAAGCAATTACTGCCACTCCAAAATGACAACGCTGTTTCACACCTCTCACCTCTTTCACTTCCTCCTCTCCTCTCCTTTCCTTTTTTTTTTTTGAGCAAGAACTAATAATGCTGCTTTTGATATATTTGTATTCCTAATATTTTGATTATTTTATAGCCCTTCACAACCACTTAAATCATGAAAAAAAAAACCCAACAAAAAAAAAACACACAAAAAAATCTAGATCAAGCACTGATTAAGTCTATAGGCTCCGACTTCTGCTTCATGACTCGTGTTAAAACACTCAGTTAGTTCACCTCATTCCTTATGCACAGGTTTCCATATAAAAAATCCCACTGTCACAAACAGTACTAGCCTTGAAGGTGGCATCCAGTGCTTTCAGCTGTTTGCAAAGTCTTTTTAACATTCTTAAATTATGATGATATTGAAAAGACTTTAATGCCTTAGCCTGTCATTTTAAATATTACTCAAGTATACATTTTAAATATAAAGACATTAGTACTATATCCTTGTTTTTTTCCCTGACTGCAGACAGGCAAGGATCACTGCTTCCATGATTTTGCCTGTGGAGTAGAACTGGCAAGTAATCATAGAATCATAGAATGGTTAGAGTTGGAAGGGACCTTCAAAGGTCATCTAGTCCAACCCCCCTCCAAGGAGCAGGGACATCCCTGACTAGATCAGGTTGCTCAGAGCCCCATCCAACCTGGCCTTGAATGTTTCCAGGGATGGGGCTTCCACCACCTCTCTGGGCAACCTGTTCCAGTGTTCTACAACTCTCATCGTGAAAAATGTCCCAAAAGACTCTTTATTGACAGACTGCAACATATAAGACATTTTATGCTCATGCCTACGTCTAAATAACTGCACAAAGAGGTAGAAAAAGAATGGCCAAAGTCCTAGCTCTGATGTGAGCTTCCATGTAAAAAGACAGGGTATAAGACTAATAATATCTGTGGTATAAGCAAATATTTAAGAAAAAAAAAAATAGTGTATTTAAATCTACAGAACACTACTCAAATAAAAATCTCCTATAAAACGTGAAAAGATCCAAAGACATCAGCAACAAAATCTTATAGGAAAAAGAAAAGAAGTTAATGTAGATAGCATAAGAAAATTACAATTCAGTGACACTAAGAGCCACAAGGGCATGGTTTGGAATCTGATATTTCTAAAGACTGATCCAACTTGCAGACACTTTACCCATAACTGTTGTTTAAAACAGCACAATAAATTCCCATCAACAGCTTCTCTGCCCTAACTGAACAAAACAAAGTAAATATTTCAAGAGTATTTGGGGAACCAATTAAGGCAGCCTTGCAATCACCTTAATTTTGCTCACTAAGCAGCAGCATATGCATTAGTCTTCAAGGTGCTGGACTTGAATATTCAACACTTTAAAAGGACTCACTCTTGAAGCCATTTTAGGATTTAGCAATTTCTAGGCATTAAGTGTCCATCATTATCATACTGGCACTAGGAAATCACAAGTAACAATTTCCAAAGTGGCAACATGAATTATATTCAACTGTCAGATGCCTGAGTTCTTGACTCTCCCTCTTACGTCAGAAGAGCCATCAGTCTCTCCCTCCATAACTTGCAACCTTTAATGACTTATTACAAGCATGCAGCCCATGCAGGTATATGGCCATCATATATGGTCACAAGAGCAGAAAAGAAGATTGCAGAAAACTGACATCAAAAGAGCCTGTAAACTTCTGAGAAAGACACTGGCAGTGCCCCAGCCAGTGCAGTGGTCTTAGAAGACATTTAGGATGAAACTACTCCAGTTTTACTTAGGATATAAAGTTCTTTCAGTACTAGAAAGTCCCTAAAAGAAGAAAAACAACTTCTGACCTTAGAAAGCTGGACACAGAGTAGAAGCAACAGAGTGACTCTGAAAAAAGGGAACAGCAGCTGTATGTAAAAAGGTGTTGCAAAGAACCTGGAAAAAGCCCATGAAGGAATGAGGAGTATTTGGATCTGCAAGGCTTCAGCTGAGCATACTGTAAACACATTTCCTTAATAAAGCAGTAGTTAGAGTAGCCAAAGCTTAACCAATAATTTTGCAAAGAGAGAGATCCAGAACTGTGGAACAGATTTGCAGTTCCTTAATTGATTTCTGATGTTAGAATTTCAATCAACAGAAATTCTCAGCTTATGTGGCAGGCCCAGGACACATTAACTGCTATTAGTTGAATACTGAACTTGTGTTTTCCACAGTTTAGATTTTTACCCAGACTACATTTGCTCACTTTTGCTCGCAATGCAGTAACCCCAATTAATAGGCATGATTGTTACTTATACATCATGCAACACAAAAATCAATGCTCTGTCCTGTCCACAATTACTTTTGTTCATGACAACCTGACACGCATATAATACTCTCCAGTACATACACTATTTACATATTGAGGGGAACCTTTTGGATAGGAAATGCTTTCTATTCCATGCTCTTGAAAAAAACAAAAAAAAAAACCAAGCCAGTATTAATCTAGGAACTTAGGTAGCTATATTGGTACGGCAATTTAATGCAACATGGTTCCCCACTTTGGCATGCCAACAAAAGGGATGCCAAAGGAAATTGCAACTCACTCAGCAGCCTGAATAATATATGTCTAAGGCAAAATTTTAGAATAGTCATTTATGCATTTACTAAGCTTAAATTGCAAACAATGTGTGTCATGTTTTTCCACCTTTGAAAATTTCAAACTTCAGAAAGTGTTTTTTCACTTCAGTTATTAAAACCAAATGCTTACTGATCCAGAACAAATCCAATTTCAAATATTTTTCAGGAGGTAAGCTGTCCACATGTACAATGTAACTGAACATTGAAGCCACAGCTATAAAATTAACGTATATTGTTTTTACACATATTTTTATAGCTTGAAAACACATTTCTTTATCTATAAGGATATAGGTAGATGAATAAGTTACTACACAACTGCAGTTACTCCATTTTTGCATCAGTTTAACCCACAGTAACCGTCATGTTCAAGAACAGGCAACAGCAAAATAGGCAGGCAATCAACTGCTGCAGAGTAGCTGCGGGTGAGTGACTTGCACCTCACTCCTTACTCCATTGTGAGTTGCCTGTCTGCTCTAAAAAAGGAACCATGAAGATGGAAGTCACTGGACTGAATGTTGTACGCAGGAGTGCTTACCATGAGTACAGAATGGTTCCCACTACTGATGCAAGTTTGCTGTTTTCTTGCTTTTGCTTTGCAAGCCCAAAGTCAGCTACAATAAAGAAAAAAAAAAAAAAAGATTCACATGTCAATAACCACTCTCTTTGCATGACAATCAGTGCTGGTTCACAATGGCTGAAAATCTAGGGGAGGGTGGAAGGGAGGTTTGTTTTTTTTTTTTAATCTTTTAAATTTTGCAGTACTGGACCATACTATCTTCCTATCCCCACATTAATCAACAACTTAGGTTTGAATCAGGCCTACCAGCTTTAACAATATTATAAACACACCTCTGATGCTTTCAATCCAAACTACATGACCAGTTTCAGGTTTCTATTAATATAGTTGAAGATGTCCCTGCTCCTTGCAGGGGCGTTGGACTAGATGAGCTTTAACGGTCTCTTCCAACCCAAACCATTGTATGATTCTACCTTCCAATCAACTGCATGATAATAGTAAGTATCTAATAAGCAGTGAACTATTGCCCATATTAATGGAAAAAATAACATAATGAAGGTAGTAATTGTTTCACTTTCCTTCAAATTATGATAGCTGGGGAGGGTGGACGTTCTCAGAAATTTAATTTCAAAGGACTACAGAGGGGTCTAATATCTGAATAGTTCATGTTCAAAGATTGCAGTTGGTAAGAAATAATGGTGAATCTTAGCCTTACCTTGTGACAAAAGCTGTAGATTTAGATGATCATGCAATTATCTTAATATAAGTGCCTTTTGTCTAATTACCAGGTAGTTTTTCACAAAATTGTCACACACAGTCTTTAGAGACAATATTTTTAATCCAAGTTCCATGCAAACATTTCAAGCTTATATTTTTCAATTCAATACTGTACCGCTGCCTCAACACAACAATGCGGCTAAGATACATTGCACTTTATTAAATCCAAGCACAGAGAGCAAGAGAAAAGCATTGTACTTGTTAAAGTCTGTTAATAAACTTTGTATTGTAATGCTACTTCAGAATTGGGAAGATTTGTGTGGTAAATAATAGTATTGTTTAAAATATTTTAAGGCTCCTGTTCTGCTTGGACAGAGCCCATAGCATTCCTATTCCAATTGTTTTTACAGTGAGATAGTTCATAAACATTTTAGTTCAATATGTTTCTACTCATCAAAAAAAGCTGCAGATCAGAAGAAACACAGGTATGAAAAATCAGTTTCTGCTGTTTTTGCTCACTTGCTCAGTGTGAATCTCAAGGGTCTGAAAACGAGCAGATCTCTTATTTGGAAAGGGCCTTTGATAAGAAAGCCAAATCTAGGTACCCAGGCCAGAGATCATTTTTCTCTGAACAAAATGCTCAAAGAAGGACTAGGTCTGCAGAGCTTGGAAAATACAAGTAGAAAGAATGTTAAATTAACAGGATCACTGAGAAGCCTCCAGTTTGTCCTCAAGTTAAGATAGTCCTCAGGTAGTTCGCTCCAGGGAATATTAATCCCTAAAGGACCAGAGCGTTTTGCAATGTTGATACTTTAGAATTATTCACCCCAACTAATTCAGGGAATTCCCTCCTTTGCAATTCTTCACATAATATTCTAAGAAGAAAGACTATTAAGACATTACATTAATCAATAAATTCAGTTCCTGGTGCTTGAAAGATTTAGGAAAGGAAGTATTTAAGTGGACATCTCTGTTATGGAAGAAGTAGTCTATTTTAATACAACATTAGTGATTACCTGGAAAAAAGAAAGCAAGGGAAAAATCAGCCAGATGAAGTAAATATATTCCTTTTAAGCTCAGGTCCTCATAAACGGAAGGAAAAAAAACCATTTCACAGGCAATAACCTTTTCCAAATGCTGCTAAGCTGTCTTGACACCAGCAAGAAATTCCTAAATACAACTGGTGCTGCCTAAGCTAAGGAATGTAAAGCACAGGACAATCAGCTTGACATTAAACGTAAATGCTTTTTCTTAGCTTTTTCAAGCCCATAATACAGAATTTAATGAAAAGGAACTGCTTAATGTTGAACTGCATCAAACTACTGAAATTGCTTCTTTTTATTTATTTAGGCATCTGTCTGCAGCTTATAAATTGGTCTACAACTTTTAATACTCCAGGATTCTTTATCTGGTGTTGATGCCAAAAGTTGCTACAATAGCTAACAAACAAATGGAACCATGAACTGTAAGAGGCTTGCCTCCCACACCATTAAATGAAGATATGACCAAATATAAAGATGACCCCTATTAACTGGTATTCATTGTTTCAGCTGTGAACTGAGGCTTGATTAATGAGGACCCATTGCAACAATTCACATTTGGCAATTTCCTGAAACAGCTTCACACCATAGCAGTATGTCTTTTAGAAGCTGGAACAGAATTGTGAGAGCAAGATAACTCAATACTTGTTCAGCTTCTTATGAACTTTACCCAAGTGTCAGCTTTTAGCATAGAGAGACCTCCATAAATCTTTGATCTGATCTAGTGATTCTTAATCTTATTGGTCACTCTTGAAATGCAAGATCCTATTTATTAAATAAAGTATTCTTCCTGAACCGTCTTGATTTACTACAGTTAATTCACACATTGGTACACCAAGCATTAAGACCTAACTCTTAAATACAGGAACGGACCCCTCCTCAGAAGCCAGGCTTAACCAATTCATACATATCCGCGTGAACACAGATGCATCTGATCACAAATCTCACCAATTTCAGAATGAAATACACAACTTACAGCTTCCAAATATTTTCCTACAGCTTCCATTCTCACTTACACAAAAAAAAGCAACGTACCAGTTAACCGAAGTGTTTTGAGTACTTTCTGGAAGGAACTGTATTAACACTGACAATATCATGATAAACATCAGTAGAATAAAGGTGGCCAGAGAAAAACAGAAAAGAAAAGCCCTTAGAGAACCATTCTGAGAAGGCCACTGAAAGCTTTGTAAGCCAGTAAATTAGGTGAACCAAAACAAAGGCTGGTAAGAGCACAGGCAGAGAGGTAGCACAAAACAGAAGGCAGGGAGAGGTCAGGCAAGCTACTCAGCCACCACCAATATCAGGATACAGAAATGCATGGTGCATCAGTCCACCCAAAGGGGCAATTAAAAAAACCCCATCTTTGTGACTGAGGGCAAGATTCTACAAGAAAGATGAGCTAGTAACCCTCTGCCAGACAAAAAAGACCAGTCCTGCCCCTCTTTTGCACTCTCTCTGGAAAACAGCTTATCTGGCACTTGTGCCTTGATATATTTAGCTCAACTTCTTTCTAGGCTAGTTTCATGCAGCTTTAATCTAGCCCCAGACCTGGCACTGCAGTCCTGAAATCATTGAATTGTCTACCACTTCAGAGGATTCTTGTTGCCCTTTGTAGTCTTGCAATGCAGGAATAAATTTTACATTAGAGAGGCAACTCACTCATCCCCTCAAAATAACAATTCCCTCATTTTGACTGTTAGATCGTCCCACCTTCCTGAAAAGTACAAATCACCGCTTTTGGATCAAAAATAAAACAAACAATGGTTCTTTTGTAGTGCAGCTGAAAACAACCATTATTTTGCAGCAACAGACAATTTTTTTTTTCTTTTTTTTTTTTTTGGCTCGTAGATAGATCTTTCCACTGGTACTATTAAAGTTCCTCATGGAAATGTGTCATCCACCAGCATTTTGCTTTTTCTTCAGCTGCACATGTCATTTTGGAAAAATTATGCTTTTTCTGGTTTTAAAAACTACTTTAAACTTTCCAGATTCATTTGAATTACATGCATATCACCACTACAACCTATTGTACCATTCTAATACATGACAGTCTGTAAACTGAGGGGAATGGTAGGTAGATCAATCTAGCAAACAAGTTTTATAAAATAAAATTTCCATGGTAACAGTTTTTGGTGCTTTGTCTACTGTGCAACCTCGACTGATGTAATTTCTTCACCACTAATTTCTCTAATGGTTGGAAGCTTGGCATCCTTCACTGAAGATGAAGATTATTTTCAAGTCTGTACTAAGACAATAAAAAAACTAACAAACTTTCACCATTAGATGGATCTTTATAAATCATGACTAGACATGCAATTTCACCAGCAGTGCATTACCAATAGTCATATCTCTCCACAGTATTATTATATTTGACTAGATTTTGTACTGCAATTGTAAACATTAAGCCTTAAGGGTTTTTTCCTCTGTATATCAGGAATCAAGAAAATGAAACATTATTTTATGAAAAAATAGTAAAAAAACAATGCAAGACAGTTCTCAAATTGGAAGAAAAATTAATACAAAATTATGCAGTCATAATCCTCTAGATTTTGAAACACCCTTCTTCACTTGCTTTCACTTGTTTACATTGTGATTAGGGTAGCAGGGTAAGTGCTAAGTAACATTGTTTCAGAAAACATTAACATGCTGGGGAAGAGGGCATGAAGGCAATAAAGAGCTATGAAAAAAATGAGTAGGCTGACTTGACTAGTATCTTAACATCCTACAAAATGATCTCTTCAACTTTCATAACAGCTGAATTACAAATGCCTTTTAAATCTTAGCAGTCTCTTTAAATGAGCATTCTTAGGTACTTGCTACGGTTTTTTTTCTCTCTTTATTGACAGAATCTGGTTTTTCATTTGCCATTTTATATCCCCAAATTTCAACTGGTAGATTGATTTTCTACAGCAAAAACAAGAGGAAAAATTTCCAGATCCTACATCTTAACAACACTGATCTCATATTTGCACATTTGTTGCCTTAATTTATATTTGAACCCTACTTGAAATTGCCATTAATTTTTCCTAAAATCAAATACACACAGAAAAACCAAAAGCAAAGCAAAAAAGGATGATGAATGGAGTTATCAAGTTCATCACACATATGAACTTCAGATCTACTCAGGTCATATCTTAACTATGTCCCCAGTGAACAATTTCTTCTCCTACCCTGAAAGGCTCAGGATGAGATAACATCACTTGGCTTCTCCTTCAGTAAGTTTGCTACTGTAATCAAGCAAGTTTGCCAGCAACTTACTGAGTTACAGAGATTTGGAAGATAAAAATAGAACTTTAGCTTTATTTTCCATAAAAGCATATCCTGAAATCAAGAAAATCTGCAATTAATCAACAGTGGTACATACTTATTCTACTCTTCTTCATCAATAGAATGGGAACAGAATTAATTTCTCATCGTTCCCAAGTACACCTTTCTAGCTATTCTATCATTCTCCTTTCTGCGTGCTAATATCAATGCTTCATAAACTCAGTCTACTATCTGTCAGTTCTGTAAAGCTTTTAAACTTCCGCACTAAGAACTCTAGCATTGATCCACAGCCAGAACTGAGATTTGTGGAAAGAGATGCAATTGTACTATTAATCCACTATTAGTGTCCAGAATGTTTGATTTACAGTGTGAACGTAAACAAGTGGAAAATTCCACTCAGCCTATTATGGAAGCTTTGAAAAATAACTACTACAAGCATTTCCTTGAATCTTGGTATGAAGGATAGCAATTCTGATAATGAAGACTGGTTAAATGAGCCATATAATCTGAAAAAAAAAACAAAAAAAACAAAAAAAAATAGCACTGATCCAAGTGACTCTGAAAAGCAGTGACTAACATACAACAGACGCTAGTTATATCCATAGCCACTGCTTCTCTGGGCATGGCACATAATCATGAGGGAATAGGTCTTTTTAAAAGTGCACTCAACAAGCAGGTATTCTGAATTACAAAATTAACAGGTAGCTTTCTTCCAGCATCCAGCAGCTATTTGAACTTTTCAAGTCTCATTCGCTTCACCATTCTGACACTTCATGGCTGCCTGCTATGATTAGAAGTGTATCAGACAAGTGAGTCGTCTCAAAACTAGTACTCTGCTGCTATATAATCGTACGTTTCAGCTCCATACAGATCCTTTCTGCTGCTATTGTATTATGTGTACTAAATACTAAATAAAGCGTGCCACCTAAGAGCGTATGGAACCCTTCACAATTTTCCTTTATATCAGACCTGAAAGGTGTCAAAGTGATTCCACATGGCCCTCTTTGACCATGAAGATCTAAACCTTGCTGCAACTAGATGACACTGAGGAAAACTGATGATATACAGTCTTCTGTTTTGTCCTATAAACAGATGCAGCTCTGGAGCTTTAGACAGAAATATGCTGTGCTAGAAACAAAATACATCTGCAGTAAAAAAAAAAAAAATAGCTGCAATAAGAGCAGATAGACATTTTAAATTCACAAAACTGTAACTTCTAACATCTTACATAAAAAGTCTGGGCAGATTAAACTGAGAGTCATAGATAATATTGGTTCAATGAATCTCTAAAATCCTATACAAAACAACTTTAATTCAGGTTGTGTCTAAAATTCAACTCTAATTCTACTTGTGTGTGTGTGTCAGAAATTATGAATCAGACATTCAACCTGACCAGAGATGCACAATTTCAGTAACACAGAAATAAGATGTTTTATGAAATTGCAGGTTAGCATGAATTAATATTTATATTTTCATAGCATTTGTAGCTTGACCAACTGCAATTAAATGTTGTACCAACACAGAAGAGATGGTAGTTATGGTCCCCTTCCTATCAAATTTCAGGGATGAAACAGAACAAATGACTAGGGTTGGCAGTTCCAAAGACTATATAACAACAGCAGGCTTAAAGTTCTCTACGGTCAGAAACAGAGATATTATATCACCACTAGCCTAGCTAGTTATCAAACTGTAAATGTCTGTTTCCATTTGCAACAACACATGACTTAAAAGAGCCTGTAAAAGATGGATAATTCAGATTTAATTGACATGTAGAACATATCAGGAAATGCAAAGGATGTTATATATTCTTCACATTAGAATGAAGCATCTCCTGGGCTTAGGACTTTGTTTCTTGCATAATTTTAAAAACAAAATGACAAACAGAGACCTGGATAAGGATAATATTTAATCACATTCAATATTTACAAAAAAGAAAAGACAATGTAAATATATAGATTAAGAAATTCTTCCTACTGTTACCTCAGGTATTCTTTTTTCAGTAAAACCTATAGAGAGGATATTTGGAGACCATCTCTAGAAAAGGCCCCTCATAGCTAAATCATACGTTGTGCCAGGCTGGTTGCAGAGTTCTCTGCCTGTATGAATTCTAGTTTTCAGCCACCTTTCACCATAGGTTCCTACCTACCAAATTCTCCTGGAATTGTTCTAGAAGGGCCACCTGTCTGTAGCAATTTTTCCATGACTTCAGAACAAGCAAGCATAGTTCTTTAGCAGGTTTATTTTTTTCTGTGTTGACAGCAAGGTGGGAATGTCTCCCACACTATGCACTCCTTTCCTTTTCAACCAATGTAAACTCAGAAACTGTACGAGAGGTCTTCAAGGGACTGGGAACGTGAGTGGCTCAGTTCTCACCTATGTGTTGAGAAACACCTAACTGTGGGTCACAGAACTTTCTTAAAGCAGTTCCTTGTCGGGGCTGCTGCATAGCCATGCACAGTACAGAATTAAAGTACTTTGCTCCAGTGTATTCCTCACTTTATTCTTTTTTTTTTTCTTCTTGTTTTTTAATCAAAATCTACCATGAGAGTCTGAAACTAAGGCATCTCTCTAAAGGTGACCACATACTTCAAGGATGTTAGTTACAGAGAAATAAGGTGCCTTTGTTATATTGTCAGCCTGCAGATGCTCATAGCCAAAGATTAACAAGAGTTACTATTTTCAGAAGGACTGATTGAAGAGAAGAGAGCAGCAGTTTAAAACACACAAGCTTCTTTTGTGAAACAAAATAATTTGGACCATCAGAGGCCATATCTTAACTACATAGTCACACAACACAGCTTCACGGGCAGCCCCCAGTAATATTATTCTAGTTAGACTGAGACAAGTTTTGGACAGTTTTGAGATTTGAAAAACTCCAGAAAATTGAACTCTCTCTCTTTAGGATGATTGTGCAGCTTGTAAACCTGGAACTACAGTTCCGAGTAGATGTTAGAGCAGACCCTGTCCTCAATATTTTAGCATATGCATCCACCTCCTTCTGATGTTTTGTATTTACTTTCCTCTAGAACCACTTGAAATTCTCAAATGGATAGTACACTTGTCCACAAATACTGTGAGATATAATTACCAAGAGAGCAAATGTTTCAGTCTTTGGCATATATGGACTGTATGAAAGTAAATTATTCTTAATTTCATTAACATTGTGAAAAACAAGGCTCAGTAAAATTCAGAAGTAATAGATAAAAGGTCTTCAGCTCCCTCCAAAAATTCAATATACACTGGTACTAATTAAAGTACTAAACAAAGTAAGTGTTTGTTTAAATATTGCAATAGTTTTAAATCAATCACTGTAGAAATGGTCACAATAAGCTTAAGTTATTCCAATTTTCCTCAACCCATGTAAATCTTTGACAGAAACATAAATGCTTTCCAAGGGCAATTTTGAGCTTACATTTGAAAGCACATTGACACTTTTATATATAGATTGGACCAGAGGTAAGACAAAGGTGTTAAATCGAAACAAGAGTGCCCCTCAGTGGCAGTATATTGATCTCAAATACAACTATATGATACCTTAAAACAGTACTCTGAACATTTCTTTTCATCACTCAGGGACAAATGCTCCATTAAATCACCTTCTTTCAAAATTATATCATTACTGACAATCAGGATTTTTTAGCACATACTTAAATGCATTCATTATTAAATTGTATGTACATCATCAGGTATAAATATTTACTATAAAACAACAGGTGCTAAATATATATGCCTGTTTAGCTGAGTGTTTTGTGGTTGAGTGTGTGAGGCTATCCTGAAACCTGCCTAGGCTCCTTCCTCCACACTGCAGAGATTATAGAGGTACACACTAAGAACATACATTACTACAGGCTTAGACAAATAGCACCTCACTGCAACTGATCACTGAAAACAACTGATGGGTACTAAACAATTGCATGGTAGAATTGGAATAGAACAGATGGCTGTTGTACTTTGTATGTTTCACTAGCACTCCTTATCTGATGTAGTTATCTCTATATTCTTGCTGATTTAAACAAAAACAAGCCTTAAAGCATAACTATAGTTTAATTTTTTGGGGGGCTAAATCATCTCCTCCGCCATATTTGACATACATAGCTGCAAAAAATATAATCATGGCTTATGACACCTGGTGGCAACAATCACAGAATCTGCATTAGCTATTATTTTACACAACAGTGTAATAATGCAGTAATTTACTAGCTTCTAAGTATGGTGACCAATGCCTGGGAATCTGAAACCTTCTGAGAGTTTTAGTGAAGAAATTCTACTCACATACATCATGGGAAAATCGCTTCAAGTAAAATAGTTCTACTTACTAATTGTAACTTTGTCTTTATCCCCCAGCATGACATTGTTTGGAGTGAGGTCTCGATGAACAATCCTTTTCTCTTTATGCAAATAGCGAAGAGCTATACAAAGCTTAAAAACAAACAGAAAGAGCCTTACAAAGATTCTTAACTACAGCCTAAATAAAGGCACATAAAATCAAACTTATATCTGGTATTAGTGCCTGATATAGATAAGGATTACTTTGACATTTATTAGCCTAACAAACATAAATTGTGGTACTAATTACATACAGGAAAGTCCTGGTAACAAATAAATAAATAAATAAAAATTTAAAAAACAGAGGCCCTTACTTGGATAAATATACGCCATATTCTTTCTTCTGCAAACTGTTGTTTCTTTTCCTTCAAAGAGTGAAAGTGTTCTCCCAACGGCACTCCCTCTATGAGCTCCATGACTATGTACAATCGGTCATCTACATAAAAGAAAATGAATTAATAGAATATTACATTTATACAGAAGTTATTTTTTACTTTTTAAAAAATTATTTGTACAGTACATTTTAATCATAGTTCTACTCCTTGTTATTCCATTTTCCCCTCAATTTATATCAAAGCAGCTACAAAGAATTCACTGCTCAATAATCTCTCAGTGGGCAGGTGTATGTAGCTAGCTCTTTATAAAAAAGAAAATTCAGACAATATGTCTGTGCAGTCTATATCATTCATTCTATTAGTCTCTATAGCTTTTCTCCCTACTCAGCATTCCAGTTGTAAATTTAGGATCCTTAAACTCTGTAGGATGAGAATTATGCTTTCTACATGTTTACATTGCATCTAGTTTTACTGATAGATAAACAAACATAAATATTATTTCTCACCATTTTTTCAATTTTAAAGGAATATAAACCTGTCTGAACTGTAGCAGTTCTTGAAGAAAATATTATCATTTATTGCTCAAATTTGTCAAACTTATTAAATATTTCTATTTCTCCATTATGTACAACGTGGCAATTGTCTGCATTTATACTCACTTTCCAAGAAGGTTTTATAATACCGCACAACATTTGGGTGATAAAGCTGCCATGAGGAAAGAAATTAAGATGTTTAGAATATTTAAACTGACAGCATGGTTTTTATAACGTTTAGCTACACAGCGGAAGGAAGGATTCCACAAAGATTCCACAAACTTGCTTATGAACTACGGTGTAGTAGACCTTTGCTGCTATGCCAAACACAGAGAAGTGTTGCACATTACTACAGCAACCAGGAGGAAAATACAGCACGATTTCTATCCACTCTCCCCTTAATAACTGAAAGGGTAAATGAAGTTCAAAGACAGGCAATTATGCCTATCTATCAAAGTATTGGCTTTCTTAGTCTAAGAACACTAATGATCAGTCTGTTTTTTAAATTTTCAATTACAAAAAAGACTATCTTCTCACTGTATTTTAAACCCTAGAATTCATTAAATGGAACAAAGACTCATCAGTTTTCTATCACAATCTTAATTTACAGAATCCCTGAAAAAAAAAGTTCTAATACAGAAAGTAACAATCTTTAGTAACAAGCATTTGCTCTGCTGTTAACACTACAGTAAGGAAGTTTTCATCAGTGACAGCATTCAGGTAAAAGGAGCCTATATTGTACTGATCAGACAAAAACAGTAACAGCAGCTAGAAGCCCTGCTATATGAGAACTCACAGTTAATATTGCTAACAGTAGAATGTCTATACATGAAACTAGTGTCCATGAGTCATACCTGCTCTTTGATGATGGTTAATTCAGAGACAATGTTCTTTACACTGCTGTCTCTGTCCTTTTTGTCCTTTCCAAATGCTGGATTGTGTAAATTGACTTCTTTCATTGCCAGGAGATTCTGTCCATTATGTTTTCTAACCTACAAAAAAAAATACAGAACCCTTGTAAAATTAATACAGGATGGGGACAGAAAGGATATTATTATGGCTACCAGATTAGTTATCAGAGTCATAGCTTTTTCTGTGTATGATGTGATTAGTCAAACAGAGCCCCACAATGCATCTGCATTCCTCTACTGAAATTCAAAGAACAGTAGTGCCTAAAATAGGTATTAGACCCTCTTCATGAAGTCTCCCCTCAAACTTGTAAATCAATATCAAAAGGGAAATTTACCTTATATACACTTCCAAAAGCTCCACTGCCAAGGTGGTCTAAAATTGCATAATTGCCTATATGTTTTGTAGGTGCCTTATTCTGATTCATGCTCTCAATACTTTCAGCAATTTGCTTCAATTCATCCTCCTGGTTATAAATTAAATGACAAATAAATAGATATAAAATTTTTCTTGTTTTTCTTGTGCTAAGAATGTGCAAAGAATTCAGCTTCTTAAAGCTCTGAAGGTTTTTACTTACCTTTAATAAATTTAGCTTTGATACCAACTCTTCATAGGCACTGATATCACGCACATAATGTCCAATATCAATGAAGATTTCAAACAAGTCAGTAGGGAAAAGTCTACAAAGGTTTAAATTTTGATATATTTTAGAAACAGTGTACACAGCTATTAATCTACAGCAGAGACTTTTCAATGTTTATTATCACAACTTACTTTAGAATCTTCTAAATAATACATCTATTTGTTACTAATATCTATTCAGATATTAAGCCTCTAACATTACACATATAGGAGTTAAAGGACCTTTCACAAGTCAGACTTCAGCCTCCATGGGTTGGGTAATAATATCAATGCCAGTTCTCCAAACAATTATAAGCCTCTTTAAAGTCAATGTACCTCCTGAGTTTCCAGTCATTTTCCTATATTTTTCTTAGAGTACTTTATACTATGCTTGTTGTCACTTTATCTGAGTTCCTTCTTGAAATGCATTAAGTGATAGGATTAACATGTCTGCATTTAAAGAATCTTTTTACACCCATCTTAGAATTTTTGTTCAAGAAGTCAAGTTTGAAAGATGAAAAGGACTGAGAAAAGCAAAAGCTAACAGAGAGTAGGCAATATTTGATTAGTGATATGCTTAACTGAAGGTTTATTTCTTTTTTAAATTATGTCAGAAGTAAAAATATAGAAAACTAAGGCATTTGGAAAAATATGAAAGGCAGCAAATCAGTCCAGATTCACCACTTTCAAAATTCGACACCAACTATGAACATCCATTACAAACTGGGGCCCTTTCAGTACAGAACACACTTTTTAAAAGCAAAAGTAATTAGAAAAATATATTTAGAATTCTAGTAATTTATGATACAGAAAAAAATCATACAGAAACACTACTGACAAGCAGACCTCCCAGGCAGTATGATTACTATTGTTATATTACTACGATGACTATCAAATTAAGCTGTTAGGTTTTACACAGCCTTTGTTAGCCAGCTTGGTGAAAACTGTCATCTTACTAGTAAAAATGCGTAACTGATGAAAGATAGTTTCTCCTTATTGATTCAAACCTTTCAGCAACACTTCTGAGTAAACCAGCTTGATGCAAAGTCATTCCCATGTGAAGGAGTGGAGGGCTCAGAGAAAAAATTTACTGCTCCCAGTTACTTGTTATTATCAAGAGCTGTAACTTGCATCTGGTAATCTTCAGGATAAAAGTATGGCTTATTATTAAATCTGTCCTCAGCATATTTAAAACATTGATTCACGAGGAAAGGAGCCTCTACAGAGCTATGTTCTCTAGCATGCATACAATAGAAGGCCTGACACTGAAAATATTGTAGGTTGGCACTGACGCAATGCAGGAATGGCTGTCTGTAGCTGTGGACAGGAGAGAAGTTGCCCATTACTATTTCTTCTTGTTGAAAATAAATGACATTTTAAAACCACATCTTTCTGATTGGAGTGATGACTTCTGAAAGGTATCCTAAAGGAGTTTCAAAAAACATTTTGTTCATATACCTTTTAAAGATATGTCGATTTCTTTCCATACTGAAGAGAAATCTCAGGGCTCTGAACGCGTAACACTACAGCAGGAAAAATACTTAAATTAATGACAATTTTATACACAAAGGGAAAAGCCATAAACATCAATGATTCCCCTTGACTTTACATGTCAGTAAACTTTGTACTTAAATGACTAGATAGATTATGTTATTAACCTGAAAATGAAGGGAGTCAAAATATATTAAGTTCCTCCTGTACTTTAAAAGTAGGCAGGGTCATTTAAGAAAAAAAAAAAAAAAAAAAAAGTTTAAAAAAGTGAGTGACTACAGTTATAGCACATGCTGAGAAACATCTAAGTCTTAATCATCTCCTTTTATTTGCAGATAGCTCAAGACTTGAGACCGGCTCTCTTCTCCAATGCTGAAAAACGTAAATGTAATCAGTGGCTTTGAAATGATGCAGTAGAAACAGAATTTTGCACTTTCCTTTTTTCCTGAAAAATGCAATGTAGAACACCATAAGTTCTAACAGGGGACAAAAAAGAAAAATGAGAAAGCAAGCATTTAGAAAAAAAAAAGTTGACCATTCTAAGTTCATTATATTTACAGAGATCTTTATGTACCTCCGTTTCTATCTTTGCGTTCTTTAGTTTTGATATGATCTCTACTGAAGAAAGTTTATTTTTAAAACAGCCACTGGCAGGTAGTTAATATGTATGCTTTTACACAACTCATCTTTAATTCTGTTTATGAAGAGTCAATAATATGGCACATATATAACTGATCAGACAAAGCTGACTGTACAAAGCCAAAGGGAAATAAGGTATTGATATCCGAAACAATGCAAATAGTTTATGTCTTTAATATAATTTAGAATTACTTTATTGCATCAGTGACTAAATCACTACTACAGTCCAGTGCAATAACTATTAATTATAGCTATTAATTATAACTAACTTAGTGATAACTATTAATTTCCATATTAAAAACAAATCTTTCAATAAATAGCAAATGCATTAAATGAAGAAAATAAAGGCCAAATGCTACTTTTTAAGGAAGCGGGATACTTGACATTTTCCATAGAAGGAACATACGTTAATGCTGTTAAGAAGCTGTTTCTTTTACAGACAGTGTTTCTTTTTAGTCTAAAGTAAATTCCCCACCACAGCAGAAGGATAGTGTGTTACAACACCTAACATTCCACTGAAAATCACAGTCACAGCTGTACAAAATAGCCCAGACTGGCTGGGCCACAGTTGCTACCTTGAAAGTTCTTCATTGTAGAGATTACACAGATCTTACTGTAGAAAGTCCATCAGCAAATGGAAATTATAATAGATTAATAATGAGTTAAATAGATATGAAAATGGCAATAATATTTGGCTTTCTCACACTAGCATTGTAAGATTAATATTAAACATTTGTGACATGCTTCAGTTAAGGCATGATGATTTTTATACGTGGTACATATGCAGAATAAATGACTGATAGCACTGTCACTCTTGAATAATGGAGTAAGATCACTGAGGTAGTATGGTAGAAAGAAGTTGAAAATTTAATCCTTGAAAATCCAGACAACGGAGCAGTAAAGAAACCAGACAAGCATTGCAAGAATTTTAAGAAAAATGCCTATGAAATTCAAAAAGGGTATTCCAATAGCTGCAACTGCATTGCACAGCAGTAACAATGATAAAGGCAATACAGAAAGCAGTGTGAGAATCTGCATAAGGTTTCATTAAAAAAAAAAAAAAACAAAAAACCAAACTTTTTATTGTTTGCCGGAAATGGATTTAGTTTTCATATGTGATCATTAAGTCCATTATTAACTTACATGGCTTCACGTTTAATCCAACTACAGTTGCTTAGTATCTCTTGTGAGTTACTTTCTATCACATTCTGCTGAAATCTAAAAATCTTGGTGGGCATAAATTAAGGTCCTTACAGTTGTTTTTGGCAACTGTGCTGAGCATATGCTCCAGTTTATTAGGGCAACTGGAGCAGCAGCAGTTGTGTTCATCCCTGAACCCCAGATCACTACCTTCCTATAGCTTAGAGAGACACTAACACCATTTCGCAGAGGCTGGAGAAGACCTACCAGATAATTAAACTACTACTGATAACTGTTAGCCTAAGTTGACTCAAACCAGTACATTTATGGGGGTACTGACATGTAACACCAAGAGCCATTCTATGTTTATTAGCTCTGTATTTATCCTGTATTTAAATTTGCTCTACTTCATGTGATGTTTTCCTGTATTTTATTTAACAGCCACAACAAGATGCTCCAGAAATAAATAGATATTAGGACAGTGTCAAATCTACAGTAAATGTCAATGAAGACCAAGGCACTAAAAAGAAGATGCTGGGCAACCTGAAAAAGTGGAGGAAATATTATCACACGAAAAATGTTCACTTTCCTTTACACTGTATGAGGTGCCAGAAACAAAGCAGATCAGAAGAGAACATCAGAAATCGAGTCATTATGTGACTTTTGGTTCCTGGGCCATTTGTTATTCCAGGTTTTGTTTTGGTGCCTTTGAAAGATTTTTTTACTGCACTTTAAAATAAACTTTAAAATAATGAAAAAATTCTCATGGACTGTTTGGGGTTTCAGTGTGCAGTGATAATAAAGGGAGTTACCTGTAATAAATTAGCTTTTTCAGTATTCCTTTCTTTGTTCGGTAAAATCAACTTTGCTATTGCATATATTCCATTTGCCTGGAAATAAAGAAGG
The DNA here is from genome assembly GCA_011801015.1 of Ardeotis arabs. Lineage (NCBI taxonomy): Eukaryota > Metazoa > Chordata > Aves > Otidiformes > Otididae > Ardeotis > Ardeotis arabs. The sequence goes on from JAAGAY010147311.1 coordinate 51,485, forward strand.
GTCAATATTAATAGCACTTCTTCTCTTAGAAACTACAAATAAAAAGCAATGTTACTTTAGATAAATCAGAAGCTAATACCAATTGACAAGTTCTCAACATCCTGCTGCACACCTAAACTATAAGCTCAAATGACTTAAATGTACATAAGAATTAAATCATCTCTACATTTAAACTGATACTGCAAAGAGAGCTTGTGAACAGATAACAAAGAAATGCTTCTTTCTCTAGAGGTGACAGAAATTGCAGCAACAGATCTCCCATCACCATGTGGATATTTTGAATTGTTGGGAATCAAAAATCCAGTCAGAAGAAATGTAAACTGGAGAAACACCAGAGCGATAGTCTGAGGAGTATGTTTGTGCCTTCATTAGGATTTTGTGAAAACCATACTATATTTCAGCTTCCATTTTCATGTAAACATGCGTCCTCCACTAATGTACCCATCATGCTAGGTTGATAGAAGAGCACTGGTAGATTTAGTTACAGTACTGCTCCCAGTTACTTCACAAGCTTCCTGTTGGAGACTACTCTCCTCTCTAGCAGAGTTGAAGGGAATATGTGTCAGCCCTGCAGAGGCTCTGCTGCTGCTACTGACATGTTTTCTTAAACTGCTTGTGAAGGTAGAGTTGAGCTAAGGTTTTAGGCTGGGCAATAGAGCCACTGCATTTTGTTTGTTAATTAAATGATGGTAACAAATAAGAACTTTTAAGTCAAATTATCAACTATAATGCCTTACCTAACTGAATAAAGTCCTCCTACCTGTACAACCTGGTAAGCATTAGTCTCATTGAGCGCCAGTTCAGTAATTGCAGCACAACAAGCTAGAACAAAAATGGAGATATAACATTTAGGGCCAGATGCATAAAGATAATCAGACTGTGTGGTGGGTTAACCTTAGCTGAGGGGGAAACACCCATCCACCTGCTCACTCACTCCCTCTCCTTAACAGGACAGTGGGAGAAAACAGGATGGAAAAGCTCATGAGTCAAGATAAAGACAGGGAAATTGCTTATCAGTTACCATCACAGGCAAAACAGACTTGACACGGGGAAAATTAATTTAATTTCTTGCCAATTAAAATAGATTTTTATTTCAAAAACACAAAGACAAAACAACACCACCTACTCCCCTACCCTGTCCTTTTTTTCTCCTCAGACTGATCTTCACTCCTTCACTCCCAATTCCTCTACCTGGATCTGGTGGATGAGGGTTACAGCCAGTACATAACAGTTCCTCTCTGCTGCTCCTTTCTCCTCACACTTTTCTCCTGTTCCAGCATGGTTCCTCTCCACGTGCTGCAGCATGAATACCTGCTCCACCAAGGTCTCTCCCATGGGCTGTGGGGGAAATCTCTGCTCTGGTGCCTGAAGTACCTTCTCCCCCTCCTTATTCTCTGACTTTGGTGTTTGCACTGCTGTTTCTCATCCCTCCTTCCCCCCCCCCCCAACCCCCCCTCCTCTGCTCACTCAGCACTTTT
>JAAGAY010147312.1:0-35125 GCA_011801015.1 Ardeotis arabs
TTGAGGAAGGAAATTTTTTTTTTTTTTTTTTTTTTTTTTTTCATGTGTCGCAGAAGACTCACACTATATAATTGAAAAGAGAATGAGACAGCAAGGGAGAAAGAAAGAGCTTAGATAAATCAGATTTGGAATCACGGACAGATGCATAAAAGCTCTAAATTGGTTACACTTATTTTTGTGGCTTAATGCTGAAATCTCAGTTACTGATGTAAATCTCAGTTACAAAGTGAAGCTGCAAAGCACAGAAATAGGCTTCTTCCTTCACTGTTCTCTCCCTCGCTTGCTTGATGTCATATACAAATTATATATGTTTTATTAAAATAGACAGCGCTTCCTATCTTGTAAAGCTCTAATGTATCTTATGCCATTACAATCCAAAAAAAAATTATACAAGTCCTAGAAGATACAACAAATCTTTTTTCCTTCATGTGCAGTACATACTGTGTTCACCTTGCTACTTAACATATCTGATTTGATTTTCAGTTTCATATTCCAGACGTGTTTATTATGTAACTTGTGTGTAATTCTACTTCAGGCTGAGACTTCGCTTTATATGCTTTTACTCCGTTCTCAGTACAGTACGGATGCAGTCCTGTCTCTCAGTACTGCTGATCTCTGTACTGCTGCACATTAAATTGTATTAGACTGTGTGTCCTTCTGTGTGACTTCTTTGCTTAGTTACAGCCACACAGGAATCGGAAAAATTTTGAACACCAGGCTGTGAAATGAATACATACCTAGCAGCAAAATGATGCATGCTAATATTGCAATTAGGGCTCCCATGCTGAGTCCAATGGGAAGTACGTATGCTTCAACGTTACAGGACTGGACAATGCCGTCACTGCTGCAGCCACAGACTCGAATGGTGAGAGTGCTAGTGCTGCTCATGGGAGGATTCCCACTGTCGCTTATGATGATTGGCAGTAGATACACTTCTTGCTTCTGCCGGCTGAATCCACTATGCTTTGCCAAAATGCTGAGAGTATTATCTGGAAAAGGGAAGACGTGCATTGTTTCACCACACAGAATAACTGCTAAAACCATAGCTTTTCCTTAATGCGTTCAGAAAATCTCTGTACAAACATTTATGTACTTTATTATACTCATTATACTGGCAGCATGTGACACAGAAATCCTTCCCCTTTCTGTCTGGCTGCCCATGCCCCAAATGAATGAATGCAACATATGCATCTCTTGTGTCATGTGATATCATCATAACGACAGCCCTTCACTTTCTTCTCTGCACACATCCCTATAGATGTCTTCCCATCATGATTCATCACTGTTTTTCAAGTCACACAGTCATAAAAATTCAACCAGTACAACAAAGAGAGAAATTAAATGCTAAAGTAACCCAAAATTAATAAAGCAGATTCATCAATTAAAACAAATGTACCATGCATTAGAAGCACAAATTGCAGAATATTTTGCCCTGCTATAAAAGATTCTTCTTTTTTGGTATTGAGCAATATAAAGACAAACAAAGTAAAAACTGAATGTGTTTAAAGTTGTAAGCCTAATTTACATCAATCTAAACATTTATTGGGCCTCGATGATGAAAATAGAACAAACCAAACCAGAATGTGTCTCCCGTGAAGGCAGCCAGAGGACATGAGTCTAGGACATTCTTACCTCTGGACCCTTATGCAGATACTTAATTTTAGAAATGTATAGAGGCATGACGACTACATGACATCCTACTCTTTGAATACTTACATATAATGGGGTACATCTGATACATGAGATACTATTAATTGTAATTGATCATTGTAATCAATTAAGAAATGAGTTGATTTTACTTAGGGTAATTCACATAGATTCTATTTTGTATAGCTGTAAGAATTAAAGTTTCTAGCCATTTCACAACATACTATCAAATATCAGCGATCTTCTGTGTGCCAGAATGCTCAGGTATAAACCATGATTAGTGAGCATGTCAAATATGTAAAACACTTTGATTTGTTTACATACATAAATATCCACTTTAGCTTTTAACTGCTTTATTCTGTGGAATAAACAAAATAATTCAGTATTATGAGTTATGTGCTAACAGAGTGCATGTTGGCTTATACTAGTTGCGTTTTTGTGTTCTTTTATGAAAAATAACATCACAAATTAATAAAAAGATTCCAACAGAATAGCAATTAATGTGTGTGTTACTGAGGAATCCAATGACAATATAAAAATAAAGCTGCACATCCTATTTGGGAGAAGGAGATTGTAGCTCCTTTCATTAACCTCTCTTCCCTTGTGCTACCAAAGTTAATTTTCCTGAAGTATCATGAATAAAAGTAAGCCCCCTGATATTTTATCCTATAAAATAGGCACATGCAATCACTAAATACCATTCCACAGACGGAAAAAAAATTACTGAGAGTTAGTTATGTGGCAGGCATTTTGAAGAGAAGACTTGAAAGACAGGCAATGTTTATATGACAGATACAACAAAGACTTAATCCTTGAGTTTAAACCAAAAAAAGGTACCTGAAGTGCATGACAACATGTGTATGCATATACATCTAGTGACTGTAAGAAAGCTGTGTATATACTTTGATCTTCGTACTGGTCAGGTACTCATTTGAAAATATGAAATAGTTCAGAAATGTTTAATTTGCACCAACTGTAATCAGCAGGAACATTTCTGACAGCCCATGGTGTTTCTGCAGCATGTATCACTGCCCCAGTGTAAGACACATGTATGCTCAAAACAGCTGGCAGTCTACGAAGCACAAAAGACACAGGAAGATGCAGAGAAGGAAGAAGAGGAAAACATTCATGAAGCCAATACTGTCAAGATTTTTTTCACATTAAAAAAAATATCATTTAAATGCAGTATTTTATTACTGAAGTCCTTCTTAGTAAGGACGTGTACTAATAAGCAATAAAGGTAGTTGCAGAATATAATGACTACAGAATGAAACATTACTGAACTTTATCATGTCCCAAACCTATATGAAGATGTCAATTGGTAGATAACTCCTATAGTTAATTAATTACTGCTATAAAACAAAAGACGAAGAAAGATTATTTGACATTTAAGCACATGGAGTAATTATCTCATACAAGAGAACAAAGGCGGCTTATTTTCCCATTCAGTGACTAAAAACTTGAGCTTTAAGTAGTCTTCTGAAGTTCAGGATCTTTAATTTTGCTGTCTTAATGTATGTCTTCCATGGTGGAATCACCTACCAATCACACTTATTCAGCCTAGAGGGGTTCTTACCGTAATTTATATTGTAGGTTATGTAATCATTTCAGCATTTTTCATAGCATTTACAGTACATAACACATGAAGTTCAACCTAAAAATCAACTACTTTATAAAGCAGTATAAATATGGTCACTTCATAATACCTTTACAGGACAGAAAGGATTCCTAACAATTTTGCTTTCCAGAAATTCTGATTTTTTATCTATTCAAGTTAGAAACAGTCACATCAAAAGTGATGACACCCTGGAGCTAAATAAATAGTCTAGTTCTTCCTTGTGCCCTTTTTAAAATTAAAGGAAGCTTATGTGTTAACTGAAGAAAAATTTCAGGTATAAGCTTTTAAGAATTCTGGCAACTCAAACAGGACCAAACTCCTTGATGATACCCACTGTTATGGGTGCCACTAGGATGCAGTAGAAAAGTCAATTATGTTTTAAGTGAACAATTAGCACAGATTTAGAATTAAGAAAAAAATTGCCCTACTCCTTCTTGGTTGAATATGCCAGAGATTTAAACACACGCGTGCAAGTTAAACCACTTCCAGTGTCATCCTCGCTCTCTAGCTGAACTTCAGGCAACAAAGGGAAATGTTATGTTAGTAAAATAATAATGTAGCTAAGTTTTCCTGAATATCAGTGTGTGTCGCTTTACCAAAGTAAGAGTGACTACCAGACTAATTGTGATGTGTAAAAGGTACATTTTTTACCTTTTATTTTCCCCCTCTGCACTCCCTCATTTTCAAATACTGAAAAATAATAGTATCTGTCCATTTGGCTTTCTCCTGCAAAATTAAAAATATCTCAGCATAAGTCGCATCCTTAATCCTTTTGGTTTAACCTTTCAAAAGGGAAAAAAATATGTGGGGCTCAGTTTCCAGCTCTTTCTGTCTTTGAGACAAATCCCACTCAGAAGCGTCACATCTGTTACTCAGAACTCCAGAGACTTTTACAGTTATATTACACAGTGACTTCTTGTGCTCTAGAAATCTGCACTGATACAGTCTGTTCTTTCCTGTAAGCCTGGTACAGTTCTCCTCTGTCCAAGCTGGAGGAGAGGATTGATACAGTGAGCCCCAGCATCCCTGCCCTTTCCAGATATGCAAAAGAGGTAAGGCACCTGCTTTAGGAAGCAATGGAAAGAAGAAGCTGCTCTTGTTGGTGACAGCTTTAGATCCCTTCCATCTTTCTGACACACTCACTGCTACTCTGCTTGGTTCACAAAATCCTAATGAGCCAGAATCGGAGAGTAAAACAAAGTAAAAAAGGTGGAGTACTATAAAGAGACAAATAGAAAAGGGTGGAAAAAATGAGAGGAAAGAGAGAGAGAGAGAAATAAAATGCCAGTTTCTGCCAATCAGTGAAGCTTTGCTGAGTATAAGAAACTACCTGGTACCAGTAATGGTTATCAATTCACTTTCAAAAGACATGAGATAATGTAAAACATAAGGAAGATATTTGGGACATTTAGCTGAACTATTTAAGTGTCAAAGTAGTTGTAATGCCTGAATAGTTAGCACTATGTAAGAAGAGATGCAAGACAAGGACAGAATAAAATTTCCTTTTTTTTTTTACTGTTTGTTTGTTTGTTTGTTTGTTTGTTTTTTTGTTAAAAACTGCTGTGTTAGACTAAAGTTGAATTCGTTGCACCCAGGCCAGGAAGAAACTGTCAATCAGAAGTAGTAACGAGGAAAATAAAAATTAAATCACCAAATTGTTTTGCCAGTGGATGGCAAGTAGTCCATTTTGCCTTGAGAATTTTGTTTAGCAACAAATTCCTTCCTCTTCTTTGCTATGTCCTAAAATAAATACACCTTGGTGGTGCTGGAGATGTGACTCTTGAGTGAAGAACAAAGGTTCTCTAATTGAAGTTTTAGTTGGTTTCTAGAACCTGAAAATAAAACCTAGCAACTGATTAGCAATAAACTCAATTTATCTGATTTGCTTTCTTCTCTCTGTGGACATTCCCCTTACCCATAGCTGACAAAACAGCGGGAATCTCCTCCAGGAACAACCTCCAGCACTGCTGCATGAATTAACTCAGCAGCAGGTGCTCAGCAGGAGAGGGGACAATCACTTTCCACTCATCTTTCCAATTAACCTGCTGATCCTTCATTATAGCGCTGTTCAGGTTATTTATTTATTCATGTTACTTTCAGCAAAACAAGGAAAATAACATGCAGAAAAAAAGAACCCCTCTCTGTTAATGAAGCTCTGAGGTAACCTGCCATGGGCAAAGAGAGACACGAAGTCTTTACCTCCTGTCAGAGAGGGTATATTCATGAGGTCCTTTGACTTTTTCAATCAAAATGAGCCTCCATGAATTCTGTACCCTTCTATGTGGGGAAGGCATTGCAGAAGCTCATTGAAATGCCAGAGTCCTATTAAATGCCATTTCACTGATGATGTACCAACCACACGGGGTGGCCTAGGAGCTACAGTCTGTCCTGCAGGCTTAAGAAACAGTGTCAGATAAGTGATCTTAATAATTGTCTTAACTCATCACAAATTTTTGCATCAGTGTAAGGTCAGAGTAACACAGCTCCAGGAATACATAACTACCCTTTAGATCTGGAGCTCATTTTTACTTTTTTTTTTAACAAAAAACCAAATCAGTCATTTCAATCACCAGATGACTCTCAGTTTCTGAAGTTTACAAGCAGATTTGTGAAACAACCCTGAAAGAGACTGTTATGGGAATATCTCCCTCACAGCTGGAACAAAGAATGACAATGCAGAAGGTCTTTACAATATGCCTGGTGTGATTTCTAGACAAAAGTAGTTTGAATAACCACAACCGAGGACATGCTTACCACAGAGCCAAGGGCTTCCTGCAGATTCCCAACTGTTCTCAAGACCCCTTGATCCCTTTTGAGATTCATGTGTGAAAGATTTTTAGAAAAAGTAAATGTAACAATTTTAATACAAAGCTACTTTTGTATTTGCTGGACATGAGTGACTTTAACAGCATTGACATCAATCTGGATGTGAAATGAGCAGGCAGGAGTCAACTTCTTCATCTTCCACTTTGTACAAGAATGCATGTTGCAATTTAAAGTCAGACAATAAAATGGCAGAACAAAAGTAAAAAGCAGAGGCAGTCAGTTTACATCCAAGTGTCATTTTCTCTGCACACATTACTGCAATTCTTTAATTCCCTCATGGTCTCTTTAATATTTTGAGATCAGTGGACTTCCCTGCTGTGTAACCTTACACCTACATAGCTCTTTTTCTGTCTTTCTTTTTCTTTCCCTTTTATAATGTTCTCAGAAAGATAAAATCATTAATGGTATTAAGGACTTTGTGGTAGAAATTGTTATCTATGCTGGATAAGTTACTTATGTGAAGAAAGACTTTTAATTGGAAACTTTACAGCTGGAAACACTAGACTGACAGAAATGTATGTTTCCTCATATTTATTGGAGATAGCTTTTTGTGTACGTTTTTTAGTCTAAACTAGACCCTCTGTAATACAGAGCCCTTCAGCCCAAGTAGCAGCAAGAATATCCTTACTGTGATATTCCCTGCTTTTTTTTTTAGATAAAGACAAGGACAGCTCATTAATTTCCTTTCTCAGTTCATAAATGGCATCTATTCTCATATAAAAACTTGAAATAACTGAGTAATTAAGTTATTATCATAAAGGTTTTGGTGGAAACTACCAAAGTACAGGCAGACAAACCAAAACGTATGACATGCGCAGAAATGTTACCTATATAACATTTAGCAGTCATCTACAAACACACTAGAAGAGAATATCCAAGAGAATGCTAAGATAGCATTTCAGCTCTTTGCATAACTATTAATTCATCTCTGTGCCACCTGTAATACCTACTGTTCAGTACTGGAGACCTTACAATGTTAAACACAGATTTTCCAAAAGATCTGTAGGAATACTGGTATTTGTGTTTTTCTGTAAAATTCAAACCAAATGACAGAGAAATAGTGGAATATAGGGAAGATTCCAATCCCCATTTTAGAGACTGGGAATTAATACCGTTGTCCAAAGACACAGAGGTCTCTCAAAAAGTCTCTATATACACTCCATGAGCTATAAGCCATACATTAATCGTTATTCTTTTGCATGTTTTGTCAATAGTACATACCTTTCTATGGAAGGATTTACAAATAACATATTTAGATTGGTAGTATCACGAGATACTAGACTAATGAATGCAGCTCCAACCATTCACCATTCATAGTCCCACATGATATCTGTCAACTCAACTGTTTCAAAATCTTTTTTTTATTCTCGCAATTACAAAAGCAGAGCGAAAGAATATTCATGACCTGTGTTCTGATCTAGTGCAAAAACCAGAAGCAGCAACTCAAAGCATACCCTGACCAATGTTAACCTTGTAAAAGAACACTGTTCATAAGACGGGCCCTGAGTTGAAAACTGACTTCAGACTATGCTTAAGTACAAGTCAGAAGCATCAGTTTCTTGCTTCCAAAAGAATGCCATTAAAACGCTTTGAGAGATGGAGTCAGGTTTATGTAAGTCAGGGGTTTTTTGTTTCTGCCTTAGGCTGTAACACTTTTTACAGGAATACTTGAAGGGAACAATTTTGAGTTTCCATGTTACAAATTTGCCAATCGTTAGTACATGAAAAAAATATATTTGTTCATTAGTAATAGTATAGGAACTTTTTTTTCACAATTAAACTTATTTTCAACATGGATGTATTTATGCACACCAAATACATTTTTTTGAGAACCCATATATGAGTATATGTTAATATATATACACAAATGTGTCATGTGTAGTATGTTACACATGTACTAGATCTTCCTTGATGACTGAACATCTCAAACAAAATCCTGTTTAACAGCAGTTTACAAGAAAGATGACTGTTTGCCTAATCTGTATGGTACGGGCATAAATGTTCTGTTCAAGTAGAAGACTTACAAAATCATCTGAAAATAAAAAGAGGCCATTTTTAATAGTATATTTTGTCTGATTTATGATAGACAAACCATACGGGCACTGAAGCATTCACAGGTATTTCAAACTGACCTGCTTTTCATGAATGTCAAAAATTTGTGATGTCTTCAAAAAAGTAGATTGATGACTGCTATCAAATTTGATAGCAGACATCAGGTTCAAAAGAAAAAAGTTTTTGTGCTATAAAAATTCAGCTGACTGATCAAACTGTCTCTCCTGCACCATAGTAAGTTACATGCCATACTGACATATATCATGGCAATTTACAAAATATTCTTATGACACATTAGCAAACACCTGACTGGATTTTTATTTTTCTAGAGACCTGGACTCTGTGGAATCCCTTAAAATACCAAAAAGAACACAGAAAAAAAAAAAGTATTTCATGGGAGAAAATATAGTGATGAGGGGAAGAATTGGAAAATGTCACATATTTTGCATCTTTGATTATTTTTTTCTTTACCGATTGACCTAAATACTAATAGCTTGTGTCAGAATTGAACTGCTGAATCAACTAATGAATAAAAAAACTGAACACATTTCCAGGTCATGTATTCCTTTGCAGAAATAAAAAGTGCTGCTGGGAATTTTGAATAATGAGTGAAGTAATATTTAGAAACACAGAATCACAGAATAGTTTGAGTTGGAAGGGACCTTTAAAGGCCATCTAGTCCATCCCCTGTGCAAGGAGAAGGGACATCCCCGACTACAGCAGGTTGCTCAGAGCCCCGTCCAACCTGGCCTTGAATGTTTCCAGGGATGGGGCATCCACCACCTCTCTGGGCAACCTGTGCCAGCGTTCCACCACCCTCACTGTAAAAAAATTCCTTGCTGATGTCTAATCTGAATCTACCTCCTTCTATTTTAAAACCATTACCCTTTGTCCTTTCACAACAGGCCCTACTGAAGAGTTTCTCCCCATCTTTCCTATAAGCCTTTTAGGTACTGGAAGGCCACAAAAAGGTCTCCCCGGAACCTCCTCTTCTCCAGGCTGAACAGCCCCAACTCTCTCAGCCTGTCCTCACAGGAGAGGTGCTCCAGCCCTCTGATCATTTTCGTGGCCCTCCTCTGGACCTCTCCCACTGGTCCACGTCCTTCTTATGTTGGGGACTCCAGAGCTGGACACAGTACTATTTAATCATGTATAAGAGTACACCACACTCATATGTGAAAATTTATTGGAAAGGGGAATAATCATGTTAATATTACTATGATGCAGAACTTTTAGTAAATAAATTTTTGGCAGAATAAAAAACCCAGGTAAATTAACAGCAAAGTGATGGTATAAGCATTTCCTCCTACCATTTTCCTTTGAAAAACGTGAACTTTAGATAATAGTCTGTATAATTTCTAGTTCTATTCCTTTGGAAAAGTCTGAACTTTAGATAATTGTCTCTTAAGTATTCTAAAACTTTCCTTTGACCTTTAGTCCAGCAGAGCTATAATCAAACATATCTATATGGTCACTTGCAGTCTAGCAGCAACTCTTGTATTTTGTACCTTAGTTATTTAACCCATTGAAGGAAAGACAGAAAATCGCTGCTGAAGAAATGATGATGTAGAAGCACGCAGTGAGTCTGAAACAATACTAGTTTTATTGTTAATGGGGTAGAGAAATAATTAAGATATAGTACCTCTCTTTGTTTTTAATTTACAGATACTTAGAGCAAGTAAAACCAGGAACCTTTGGGCTCTGGGTCTGTTTAAGCTACACAGTTACCACAGTTGTCTGAACTGAACCAAACATACCTGATTTTCATTTCACTTGCTCTGATGTTATGCCCATTTATCTCTTCTGAATCCCCCGGTGCCAGTTGTGATTGACACTCTTATAATCTGAACCAAATTCAGGCCGGTGAAGATGTAAGATATGCTAAAACAGCACTGGCTTTTGCCTCTCATTTTGCTTTTCTGTATTCAACAAGCCAGCCACAAACTTGTTTACTAATAATCACATTGCTTTGACATGTTTTACTTTATTCGGATCACATCACTACATGGCATGTGCATTGAATGTTACATCTGTAAAGTGTAAGAATTAATGCACGTTGCCAAGCTCCAGTTTAGAAAGAGAGATGAAATGGCTGTCAAATGTGCTTAGCATTAAAAATACATTATTAACACAGCAATTTGCATAGACTGATGGATCATTTTTGAAATCTACATATTCTAGTTAATTCCATTATCTTGTTATTTTAACCAAAAAGTTTCAGAAAGTAATACTGTGTTTTATAATACTATGATAAAATAATGGCTATGTTTTGCATTTTAACCAAGAACTTTCGATTACCATGTTACCAGGTCCTAACGAAATGCTGCAAAGACAAATAAAAAACCCAAAATATCCCAAGGCTTTGCCATCTGTATTTCTCTTTAGGGATAATGGATTCTTATTCTTTCTATGAATGGGTACAAACAAGTGCAGTCCAGGAGGTGAAACTAATGAAAGATAGGTATCTAAGCCCCTTAGATCACTGTGAGATTTGCAGTGTTACACAGTACATTGATTTGGGGTTCTCTTATATGTAAAGCTAAATCTCAAACAGATTCAATGAAATATATAGTGCTTTTGGTAGGTGATGGAAAAGTTCCAAGAATTCAATCCTGTGTTCCTCATCTTCCTCACTTTACAAACCTCCTTCAATTCAGTAACTTACTTTTCGGGTCTGGAACAGTTCAGAGTCTTCATGACTATGAAGACAATCACAGATGTCTGAAGTGAATCTTTCTCTCTATAATGTAAACTATGAATACTATAGGAAGAAAAATAAAACTTAAGCAGGAACATTTTGGTTTTTAAATGTGATGTGTTGTTGGCCTTTAAGTGAGTTTCACTCTAAGCAACTTAACATCCACTTCTCTATGCCATGATGATTGTCATTTCTGTTCCAATACTGTACGGAACATGCTTATGCACACGGTAAGAATTTAAATCAATTTACCAGTAGATCATATAACAGTCCTCTAAAACTGAATCTGGAATTGGACATATCAACCATATTGAAGTTTTGTTACAACAGTTAGAGAGTCAAATTCAAGTCATACCAATGCATTTCTATTATGCTATTACTTTTTGTATAATGTTCACTTTGAAATACAGTGGCAGAAAGCAACCACCAGACTGAAAAAAAACCAACCTGCATTTATTGGAATGCTGCCTATTTGTACTGGTGTAATAAAGGTCTTGTCAGCACTTCCATTACAAAATGCCAGTTTTCAGAGGTTTATAACTCTGACATAACAACTTGCTATGAGAAGGAATTTCGAATGTGTACTGTCTGCCAAAGAGCATTGAAAGTTAAATATGACTTACATTGGCTGAGGCATTTTAAGTCAGAAAATTAAAAAAAAAAAAAAAAATTTCAACTTAACATTTTCTTGAGCTGGTGCCACTTAAGAAAAAAAGATTTTTAAAAGTGCCAGATCCTGCAGTTATTATATACGCAGAACTCCCTTTAACTTCACTGAGAATAATTTCCGTGAGAGAACTGAACAGAGTGCCATTATACATTTTTGTAAATGTCATCAAGAGTTATATTAGCTTTTTGTAATTTGAAAGACTGAAATGCTATGGTATAAGATTGCCCCTGGGCACACAAGCAACATGATAATGACTTTTTGAAGACATTCTCATATGCAGATTACATATAACAATAACAATTTGTTATCGTCAGGCCATTAATAGCAGTAATTTATGCCTCTGTCTTACACCCAAAGTATATGCATAATGTTTTATTATATGCACACCTCTCAATGGGGACATGTCTCCTATGGTGAAGACTAATGGCCATTTCAAATGTAGGGAACAGAAAAATGCATCCAGAGAAGGAATTTCAGTCAGTGAAAAAAAACAATTACCTGTCTATAGAGTGGAATAGATTGTATAAAGTTTTCAAACGAAACATTCCAGATACTCTTGCAAACATTTCTGCACACCGTGTAAACATTACAAAGAGAAAACTTGGCATAGCCAGAAGTTCCAAACTTGCATACACAGTCAGACTACTTAGAATCAAAGCAGGTCTACAGGAAGACATGTGCATGTGCATTTAAATTTCAAGATCAAACAGGTCAACTTACACAGCTGCAAGACCCTGACCTTGCTATATATGTTGCATGACACAACACGTAAATTGGAAAGAAGAAGGAGCCAGGGAAAGATGTCATCACTTGCCTCACCGCTGTACAGATATTACAAAGTCAATGCTTATATTGGTAAATTTCTGCAAACTACAGCATCAGTTCATAAGACGTTCTGGAGTTTTCATAGAATCACAGAATGGCTGAGGTTGGAAGGGACCTCTGGAGGTCATCTGGCCTACCCCCATGCTCAAGCACAGCTACCTAGAGCCCAGGACCATGTCCAGGCAGCTTTTGATTATCTTCAAGGATGGAGATTCATAATTGAAATAAGTGTGCAACAAAACAAAAGAGAACATTTAAGTTGTTTCCTAACTGGGAAAAAAGAAAAGAAAAAAGATGAAGAAAAACAATTTCAGTCTAGAAAAAGCTAAATTCTTTATACAAAGTTTTGAAGCAAGTAGTTCTGCCAGACAGACCGCATACATCTTTCGGTCTTGCGGGTTAGCAGAAAACAAATACAAAAAAAAAGAGAAAGTTGATTTGTTATAAAAATTTTTTTTTTTTTTTCTAATTTAAAAACAGAAAATAGTAGTACAAGGACAGAAGTTGTAGTGTTATGGAACAGATAACCATGATATAGAAGGAGACATACTGCGTAGAACCGAGTCTAAAGTACCTTTCTCTATATTTAGTATTCCAGCTTGTATCAAAGATACAACAATGCTTTAGCTACAGCTGTCATTACACTGCGCTCCACCATTTCCTTCCCTGAGATGCAGAATAACTTCTACTTGTTTTCTACCTAGGACTTTCAGAAGCATCCAAAGAAACACTGTAATGCACTCTTGAAAATCTCAGTCTTTACCAATCCATAGGTTGCTGCTAATGGGTGCCATTAGTATCATATATGAGTATCAGATTAATGTTTTAAAAGAATGTCTGCAGTGTATGCCTGGCACAATGACAGGCATACTGATTAAATGACTGGTCCAAAATCATACGGGAAACCTGTAACCAAGCTAGATAAAACTATTCTGAACTCTAGAACAGTTCCTTAATGAAAAAACATCACTCCTATAGAGTGCTCTTAGATCACAAGGGCTTAATCTTTATTGGGGTGAATGCTGTACAATTTACAGAAGGGTCATATATAATGGATTAAAATGTTATGGAAACTGACATGACAGAGTTAAGCAAGGTTAGGGACTGACAAGGTCAAAAAGGCTACATGAAACATTTTTCTCTTATTTCTTATTATTTCCTGTAACCTAGACTTTAACTTTAATTTTAGGTTAGATTGAATGAAGGTTTCTTAAGAAAACACAAACAAAACCAAAAAGTTCTATGCGTTTTTATGAAGGCAATGTGAAATTGTTACATCACTTATTACATTCTAAAAATAAAGAGAAGAAAAAAGTCAATGTTTGTGTTTAAGATCATCTAACACTCTGTAGAATATAGCAGAGTACTTTCATCAATGTTCAGTGATTATTATTGATGCTCCTTTTAAGGATCACGACTGCAATACCTAACTTCATTCAAAATTCCACAGAGAAGACTTTATTTCTGATGTATCTCTTATTATAGAATCAGATGTATGAAAAAAAAATACTATAGTGATACAGTTACTGCTCAAGAATGTACATAGCCCTCAGCTTATAGCAAAAGTGACGTTTACTTACACCAGCCCACAATTAGGTTAGGCCAAGCTGGGGTGATTCGACTTTGCTATCTTAATACGGGCAAACAGCCACCACTGCTTAGCTGATTCACTGGAATCTGACTGTGCATCCACCCGTGTTAGCTTTGAAGGACCTGACTAGCTCTCCCTCTTCAACACCAACAAGCAGACATCTGGTCCTTTTCTTGAAGTTCTTCTATTTATCTCTCCCTAACAAGCTGGCTTATTATCTCACTTCAAACAGGGGCCCATCTTCACTCCCTCTATAATCAGCACTGATTACCAAGAATGCACATCCTATCATTTTAGGATATGCAAACTCTCTCTCCAGATCAAACAGGTCAACTTACACGTTTCATTTATTTTCTGTATTTGGCTCAGTATGTAAGATCTTTGCATTCAGTCTTTTCTGACCTCTGAATAGATTTCTTTCTAGGCATATTTATTATATAAATATTAAATACTAATAATTACATAAATATATGACTAATTACTGGATGCTTGCCAAATAGACTACATCTTAATTAAATAGAATTCAATGAAGACCAACAAAGTGACTCATTTTACAACAAGGCCACCCATATAAATTACAAAATCAGAAGTTGATGCGAAAATATCATAAGTGGTACAAAAAAAACCCCACCAACAGAATAAAAGCTTTGTCTCCCTTATTCTTCAAAGCTTGATGTGAGAAGCTCTGGTCAAAATGATTTAAAATTTCAGATTTCCATCAGTTTGTCACTGCATATTTGCTCTTGCCAGAGAAATATAGCCCGTTCTTGAACAGTTATCTCCTTAAAAGGAGTAAGGAGGAAATGAAATATGTATGGAATTCCATACCATGAAAGGTATGGAATATATGTGATGACACCAGACAGGTTCAGGAGAATGTCTAGACATGAAGTTCACATAATAATCAATGTAATCATCACCTGGTAGGAAGAATGACTGTGATTCCAATAATAATTACTTCCTTCCTGTACAGCACTTCTATAATTGGTTCAAAACAAGATACAAATTGGAACTAGGTCTTTGTCTTCTTAACTCACATTATAACGTTAGCTGTGCAACAGTTTATCAGACAAGCCTTGAGGCTAAGTGTTAAAAATTAATACCGTCTATTTTAATGGAGGAACCATGTGTAAATAGTCTGTATACTTTATATTTTTTATAATGATAAAAGGAGATTTTTACTAATCAAAGGAAAATTTAACAGCTAATATGTGATGATTCCTGCTTATATTGTTTTCATTTTTTTGCCTTTTTAGAGTCTTCCTTTAGTAGAAGAATGTTGGGGTTCTTTTAATCTTTACTACAACTGAAACTTCAAAATGAGACTCCTATCTACTTTCTCATTAATTGATAAAAGAGAAGTACAATTAGAGCAACTAATAAATTAATTTATTCCCCGTCAACAGCCTGTATTTAGAACATGATAAAACAAAGAAACATTCCATAGTAAGAGCAACCAATAAGTTTATAAGGCACACAAAAAAAAAAAGGGAAGAAAACCAGTCTTGTGCCATAATTACCGATGAGGTACTTGGAGAGAAAATCCAAATATTCAAAACAAAACCTATCAATGAGGTGAAAACAGGGAGATTTCTTAAGATGCAGTATGTCTCTGTCAGGTAACATATTGAGGTGGTAAAGGGGCAGAGGACCTAATAGAACCTTTAGCTGTAGGACATCATTCCTCCTACACAGTGAATTTAACTAATTTACAAGAAATCAAACATAGTGCATTGTCCATGAATGCTTCCACTACAGGAACTGTTTCTTGCAGAAAACTTGGAGGAATTAGATCCACCTATGAAACCAGAAGTGGTACTTTGGCAGAAATCCCTCAACAACATGTTTTCAGAAGATAATTGATTAAAAATCTGGAAACTTACCTCCAAATATTCTATACTTCCTTATACTACTATGACATACTTCTAAAGTCTTGGAATATGAATATCATGGGTGCTGTTAGCTTTCAAGGAGTTATCTTTTTAAAGCACTTAAGGAACCTCTGAAAATTAAAGGGCTATTGCAGCAATGTTTCATTGGAAGACAAACACCAGAGAGGTGGTACTACAGATCTTACCCTTGTCCTGATAGCACTTAGTTGAGAAGTTTTGTACTAATTAAGAATGTCTTTCTGTCTGCTAAGCAGTTCGATTTTGAGACCCTGATTTAATGTTTATTTTCCCCATTATGTGTCTGAAATTAAGTCACACTGAAGATTCAATTTGTTCTTATCTCTGGTATTTCTTTCATCCATGTTCCATATTATTACTAAACCAGACTTTTTTTCATGCTAATTTTCTGACCAAATTATTTTCCTCTTCTGTTTTGTTTTCATAACCTTTTATCCCTTACTTAGTCTTTTAAAGTCATGCAGTGTTGCTCACTTTTCCTTAGTTTTATTATGAAATTGAAGACATAAACAGGAAAAAGAGAGACAAATATGTTACACTATCTGAGCATGATGAAACTCCTACAGAAGGAAAATTCACAGCTGTCCAATCCATCTCCTCATCATGAGTAAGCACTGTCGAACATGTGGTGCACAACACTGACCTCAGATCTTTTTCACTCAAATTGCATCTGGTTCTTAATTAGTTTGATTTATAAAATGAAACATAATTGATGCCTTGGCAACATTATGTTGCTAGCAGCACAAATAATAAATTAAGAATGAGTGAAGTAAACATCTCTTTGTTCATGTATGCATAATGGCATGCTGCATATACACTGTATTTCAGATACAGTACTGTATTTCAACACCTACATTTTACGTTGTTTCGGGCTAGGTCATGTTTACATCAATGTCCTGAAATAGCTATGTAATTGTGATTGATTCATATGTTAAAAAGCGCTCTCTGCAAGGATGCGATGCTGTGGAAATTAGTCTTATTTTCCAATGTGCATATACAACTGTTCTGTAATTATCCGAAAGTTTGTATTTGTGAGGCTTGGAAAGTTGTCATCACAGAGCGAAACTAAAACAGGACTGAAAGGTTAAACAGCATTTGGAACAGAACTGCTCCCAGAGAAACACTTTGCCAGTGACAGAACTATAAAAAGTACAGACGTGCTGGGGAGCACAGCAGAGCTGAAGAAGAGCCTAAAGATGCCTAAAAGAGGACAATCGGCTTACCAGATGGCCCCCTCCTTGCTGGTTCTTTCATCGGGTTGGCCTGTCCAGTCGAATGAAGACTTGATGGATCACATCTGGCTTAGGGCGGAGGAGAGAGGGAATCTGTCTGGAGCCCTGCATCCTGAATACAGGAGAGGAGTGAATAAGGTTTCAGATGGACAGAATAGACAGAATGGTCAAAGTGTGGAGAAGCTTGGTAGCTGAGTTAGCCTTTGAAGAGTTGATTCTGTTTTTCTGACATCCAGTTTCAGCTAGAGCAGCTATGTGTACCAAGAAGGATTCATCTCTTTATTGAAGTGGTGAAAAGCACATAACAATTGTAAGAAGGTGTAAATCATCCAGATAGGGCTAAAAAGTATGCTTGCAGAGGAACTGCACTTAAGTCTTCACCTGTTCTGTGGTACTAATTAGAAGGAAGTCCAGAAAGAGCAGTGATCTGCATGCAAGAAGAAAGATGAGAAATACAGCAGAAGCAGGTGTCAGTGAAGGAAGTGGCACACAAAGGACTGGAGTGGAAAAAATGCTGTTGTCCCACCTATATTAATGTAATCTTCACTTCAGAATATAACATCACATCCTTCTGTGCCAGGGAAGTTGTTTCAAATCACACTCAATTGATATTCAACATCAAGGAAAAACAGAACATCAGGGAATAACAGAAGATAGTCAATAGTGATGAGAGTAAAGAAAGAAGAGGGAAAGGAAGTAGAAAGCTCTCAGGTATGAAAGATATATACTGAGAATATGTTCACCGACATTCTCAGACTAGATAGGACTAACACTACTGTACCATGGAAAGGTGTAACCTTGCTAGGACCACAACATGGTATAGCATAGAGGAGTTGAATACATTACTTCAGCTGCAGTGTGAAATCATGCAATGGAAATGGAAATGCATTCAGTGCCTGGCAAGACCGAACTTCTGAGCATTACTGGAATGTATTGGGGTCCCTTGGTAATATTACCATTAACTTGAAATTCTACCAGTCTTCTAGAATTTGAGAATAGTCTGAAGATCTATAGCACCAATTTCCACCTCACGTTGCTTATCACTTTATCACTAGCAGAAAGGGCTCATCTTTTTGAATCTTTAGACAGTCTATTGCTTCATGGGATGACATTACATCTTAGAATTCTGTCAGATATGTAACTAAGAACATTGATTACTTTTCCTACAAAAAATGATCTAACGTAATTACTGATCCAAAGACTTTCAATCAAGTCAATTGTCTATAGGACTAAGGATGAAGGAACCTGAGTATAATAAATAAGGAACTGCATTTTCTTTGTTACAAAAACAAATTATTTCAGGGACTGAAATGCACAACCACTCGTTCCTGGAAAAGTATTTGCGCTGGCTGAACATCACTTTTTGAATATTAAGTGAGTGGAAGCTTGAATCTCTCTTTTCCATTTTCAGACCATGATATCCCTGCCTACCTGCTCCCTGATGGAGGTAAGGTAGCATAGCGCTGTCTTACCACCACATCGCCAGATCATAATTGTTACAGGCTTTCCAGCACACAGACCAAGACACACTTGAGACTTCTTAGAGACTCAGACCCAGCGGTGTAGTATAACTTGTAGATGATAACTAGAATGTGGTAGTTCAGGCCTGTAAATCACATTTGTTTTTCACCGAGAAAGGTAAGTAGGCATCCAAAGTATAATTAAGAATTTTCTGAAATACGATTTTGTGTCAGAATAGTCTAAATCCACAGAACTAAAATGTTCCATGGAGCTTAGCTACCACAGCTATCAAATGATTTGATTTGATAAAACATAGACCTTTCTACTCAGCAAAATAGCAACGTCTTCTTTAAGCTTTCTTGCTTTAAGTTTTATAACTTACAATTTATAACATAAGAAAAAAAGAACTTACTGAAAAAAACTTAAATCTTTCAATCACACTAAAAATGAAGTCTTTCAACAATTTTATATTAATCATTTCATTACTAACTATATAATTCATAAAAAAGATCAATAATCTGAGGTTGTTCTGGTATGTTCAGTTTATAAAAATGTTGAACTTTGTTATTTAAATAGCTTCGGTTTTAATGCCATGCTGAGCAAAAGATTGGTAGCATGACATTTACAATACGTTTTTTCACCCTATGAACACTCCTGGAGAAACATGATGTGTGCCTGTGGATGGCAGATTCTGGCACAGAAGTGCCAGATTATACCTTAGTTGTGTTTGTTGTTTTTTCATACTTTGGAATAATTTGTTTTTAACTCTACTAGTTCCACAATGAATGAACCTTGCAACGCAAGTACTCTCTGTGGTTCTGGTGAAAAAACTATGCCTATTAAGAGACAGGCTGCTCAGTGCTGTTTCCTAGATTATGCAGCATATTTTTTGACAATTTTAGATGCAGTCTTCTAGATGTTATTCCGTACCACTAATATTGACAGATACGGTAGAAAAATACATTCTTACAGGATGCAAGACACATCTCTGATCAAATCACTCAATTTTACTTTTCAAGAAAACCACTAATAAGGATGTGATTTGGTATGTTTTAGAATTGTACTTTGAAAGGCTAATTATTGATATATGAAAGAAATGAGGATGATAATTAAACACATTAGAAGTATATAAGCATGTGCTTTCCTTTGAGAATTGCCATTGTGAAACACCCTCTGGTGTAGATGGCAGCTGGGCCACAAAGTTTCCCAAGGCTCTTGAAAAATTGCATGAAACTGCAAAAATGTGTGAGGATTTACTGCTCATATCCAAGGGACCATATGGGTGCTGTTACTCTCAATGTTCATTGTACATCCATCAAGAAATGATGGGTTTAATGATGTCCTTGCTAAGGCAATTTGTACCTGAGGTCAGTGGGTTAACTTTGAAATTGGGCAAAGTGGAAGGAGGGCAATGAAATAGCAGTGCCACCTCTTAGCTCTCCGAGGTGTGTATTTGGAAAGACAAGTCAATCAAAAACATAGAAGGAGCTTTAGCTGGCAGCTGAGACAATGGCAGAGTGACTTATCGAGAAATGCAAAAGGAAACTGATTCAGGGAAAGAAACTCATTTTAACACAAGAGAGTTCCTCTTGTGGGAACAAAAGACTCGCCCTCCAGGTACACATTTGACAGATGCTGCTAAAAATATTTTCAGGAAAAAGATGTGGAAAAAAAAAAAAAAATCTAGGTTTTGTTACATTAAAAACACAGTGACACAGAAGTACGTTCAAAAATTAAGTAGTGCTGTTCATTTGTTTTTATTATTCTTATTTGGAATATCTAGAGAGGTTGAATGTAATTATCTTCTCTGGCTATTTCAAAATAGTTCAGAATTATTTGTTAATGGTAAAGAGGTGATAAGAAATAGCAAATATTTTAAAATAAGATATGTCATAGCATACAAAGGCATGGAAGCCAGTTAGTGATGGAAGTTATTATACCAGGCTATTTCCTTTAAAACACACAACACATCGCCTGTACTTTCAAGGCAGCACAATGAGGACGTAAGTGACAGATTAAACTTGCTAGATGGAAAGAACAAAAGAAATGGGCATTTAAACACGAACATTCTTGGAGCTATTACAGGTATCATAGGTATAATAGACGAAGCATGGCTGAGAGTAAATATTAAGTTCATTATAGAGAACCAACAGAACACTTAATCACTGAAATACATATAATGCTTCAATTTAAAAAGAAAAATACCCTCTTCACTATGCATTCAGTAAAATCAGTTTGGCCCAAATTTAGAGCTCAAATCACCAGATGGAAATTAAATATTTTAGGGAGAGGGGAGGGTGATTACTTATAAGGCTGTTGGGCTTCTGCAGGAATACAATTAAGATGGTTCTCTTAACCCAAAGATAAGGGCTGCCCACGTTCCAAGCAACCCCGTGATTGCTTCTACTGCATAAGCTCTAGCAGGAGGTATGTAACATCACATTTAAACAGTAAAGATGCACCATTTCTTCTGCCAGCAGAGTTACTGCATCCAAAGCCACCATAGATTTGGGGTTTATTCCATTAGGAAATAGAATTTGACATAAGAAAAATGGAACAGCAATGGGAGCATCTTTGGGAAAAACTTTTAAGTCTCTTTAATTTATGGCGAAGATCTATTTGCTAGTTTTTGAAAGTAAAAATTGCATTGGCAGCATATCAAAATGTTTACATCCGTGAAAATGCTTTTATCATAAAATTCTCTTCTCAGTAAGGAAACCCTAAGAACACTAGGAAATCAATGCTGAAAACAGGTATTGCTGTGAGTGTATTGTTTGGGATGCAGGAGACGATCCATGTACTGGTATTAGATTTTAGGTAATGCTTTGTGAAGACCACTCACCTGAAAAAAGACTGTCAACAAATGCTAATTACATTTCCAGAGGTCTTATTTCAATTTACTGATGCCATGATAGTACAAAATCCTTATCAGTTGTCTAAATTCCTGACAGTTTTTTGTTATTTATTGTGATCCTACAGCTTTCTGGAAGGGTTAATTCCATTCAGCTCAGGAGTCTACAACACATTCCTAGAGTGTATAAACACCTGTCTAAACAGCAGATATTTTCATCTGAAGTTTTAGGGTTTTTTTCTGGTTTGAAGCTTGTCAGAAACACTACACAAAACATTTTTTTTTCATTTTCCCCATTTCTGCTCCTATGCAGAAACCCAGCACAAAGACACGTGCAAAGTAGGTGACCAGACAGTCTGTATGGGTTTATGCAGTCAAGGATTTGTTATGTCATGAAGTCACAGATTTACTCTCCAGGACTAACATAGAAAACGTTACATGATTTTCATGTTGTATTAACTTCTTATATTTTTATGACATAATTCTATTATATCTCTTGTGAAAGGATAAAGGCTTATGCATCTGGCAATCTAAATGATCAGTGTTCCTTGCATTACAGTTTGAGAGAGTAGGATTGATTTACCTCAGAGAGTCACTAGTGCCCATTTAGCCAAAGCACAAAGGCTAAGAAAAACTACTCAGTAACAGATATTTCAGCTCAGAAAAGAACAGAAAGAACAGATCAGGAAATATGAAAAATAAAGATTGCTAAGAGATGATCTACAGACATTCAGTGAGATGTGTGATGACATTTAAATTTACATTTTTACATTACTTACATCAGAAAGGCACTACAGCATCTACAGTTTTGGGCTACAATCCCTTATCTACAGAAGGGATTGTAAATATGCAGATTTAATAGAACAAACAAATAAAGGATATTGGTAAATCATTAAAAGGATCCTGCTATGATCACAGGATAATTTCTATAGTACGCAATATAATCTTAGGAGAAGTGAGTTTTTTTGTGGTTTCTGATGAAGATACACCGTTGTATCACTCAGTTAAACACATTTGGCAGTAACAATGTAGCTGATCATAATATTTGTGGTATATTTGGGCAGCACAGTTAATTACTCAAGTATCATGTGAACTTGCCTTAGGCCAATCTGGAAGGTTCAGACAATAGAATTAGCCTGTAGGCAATGAACCAAATTAATTAATGATTATGCTTATGTTCCATATAGCAAGAGAAAATTCCAAAATACGTGCATCTTGTATATTCTTTAGTATGAAGGATAGAAACAGAACATCACAGCTTGCTTTCCATGGCAGATGCCAAACTGTATTGTTTGCATACCAGTGCCATCAGACCAGATAACTTCACTACTTCGTGAATTAAAGAAGTAATTGCCAAATGCCACAATGTTACCTAAAGCACAAAAGAAGAATTCAAAAGGGTAAAGCCATTTCACAAGTCCTCTTGAGGATGGGTACTTTTGTTTATCTCTGCACTTGAGAGAATTCTGGAGAAAGGAAGGATATCAAAAATAATTTAAATAAAGAAAAAAATAACTAATATTAGCAAATAAAAGATTGAGTTTCTGTATTAGGTTTCCTGTGAAAATGTAATTAATTTATAATATCCATAAGAGGACAGCATTTCTTCAGCATCAAGTCAGTCTCTGCTGCCTTGAAGAATTTGGCAGGGCCAAGAATATGGGAGGAAGTGGAGGTTGAGTCACAGTCAGAAAGATGTAAAGGATTTTACTCACCAGTATGAGGAAATGTTTTTCTGTTCCAAGCCTAACTGGCTTGTGCTTTAAGCTGATCAACGGAAACACAATCCTCCACAAATTAGAGTAGGGTTTGTTATAGGTGTTTTCTTACATTGCTTCTAATAAACCTCACCAAACTGACTTTTGCAGAACCCAGACACTCATTAGTACAACTAAGGAGACGTTTGACTTGTGAGTTCAGATTTTTTAGGAATACTGGAGTTTTTTGAACAAGAATAATCACTCATGCTTATCTAGGAGATATATGCAAGACAAAGTAATGGTCAGGTTCCTTGTTTAAATGACATAACTAAATAAAGACTTACTAAAGATTTATAATGTTTAAAGGACATGAAACCTCATCTCAACCAAATTATTCCCTGATTTTGGTTTTGACAAGAATATTTGCTTCCTGTGGGAGATGATGTTCTAGCATCAACCATGGGCTACATCCAGGCTGCATCCAGGCTGAACAATCTTGATGGAAAAGGATGGTATGCACAGTTGGAATTTTATTCTTGGATAATGAAAGATTAAATCAGAAAAATCTCTTCAAGTGGATTTTTACTTTCAAGGTATTTCAATTTGGTTGTTTTAAGAGGATTTACACATTTAACTGATTCAAATGCATTAAAAACTGTGTAAAACTGAGTGGCACTGTTGTAACAAAATTGGGCTTTTTTTTTTCTAAACCATATTATATAGAAAGGGTTCTTACTCCCACTCAGATCAGGAGTCATTTTGCCATTGGCTGTGACTAGGAGTAAGAGTGGGTCTTAAATGAGTAACAGATTGGAAGGACAAGGCTAATTAGTGATTTGAGCTAAGTATTTAAACACAAAGAGAAATGCTAAGACCTTTTTTACTTTCTCATGCTGGGCAAAGCAAACTACCTCACATTTAGGATGCTTAATTCAATTTGTGTTACACTACTGATGATTATGAAATGCATTTTGAAGAGGTTTTTTTTTATCTTCTCCTGTAAGCGCAGAAAAGATAGAGACTTATTTCCTACATGAAAGTACAAGTAAAGACACACTTCATGAATGCTATAAGAGAAAAACATATCTAATGAAAAGAGAAATTCAGTGTATATTTAGGCAGATTTAAAAATTTAGGTTTTTACAATATCATTTAACAAAATGGTGCCATCATTATTCTTGGTTGGAACAGCTAGAATAAAAAATGAACGCAGCATTTTTTCTTTTTTTTGACATTTCATGTATTACTTTTACACTTAAGCACACACACCTTATACATACATCTTCCTATTAACAATGGACTAAATAGGGACTTCATTGTCATTTCAAATAAGAGACCGAATTTGACTAAAATTCCTGACACAGTAGTGTTTTCGTATTTTGTTAAAAAAAAAAAAGCAAGCCAAGATCAAAAAACTTTGCTGAATATTCTAGTAAGTACAAATACAGGATGCACTATTTATAGCATTCTTGTGATCATTCCTAGCTCTTTCTCATGTGACCTTCAAACATATCTGTGTGCCAAAGAAAAGGATCAGTGTAAATTTATTGCTCAACAATATTAAATGGGTCTTTTTTTTTTTTTTCATCACACATGGAATTCCACTTCTGTAGTACTACAAAATGCCATTATGCCCTTCCAGAAGTGCTCTAAAGCACAGTGATACAAAGTGCCCTTCTGGGCTTTGCCGACCTGGCAGATTTCCCTTTCTAGTAAAAGTGCCCAACTGAAATACTTTGGAACCCTTACACACACAACAAACAGGCTTAAAAGGTGTTTCCCTTCAGGGATTTAGTAGATACTTAATTTTATACTCCCATCTATATCCAGTCAATGAAGGATCAACATTTATTTATCAACATAGTTTCAGACTGTCATCTTACAGCATATCTCTGGAATTTCGAATTAACAGAAACATAACAGGCAGTAAATCTATCCTTTAATTTTATTTAAGCCAGTGACCTGTCTTCTGGATCTAAATTCAGTATTAATTTTACTCTCTTCTTATCTACTGTAAAGATACTGGAAATAGTTTAAGAGATACAATGAAGGTACCATTAAACGAATTACCTACGTTGTAATTGCTCAAGAGACAAACTAGTAAAGTAACTGGAAGTCAACAAATAAATTAAAACCTAAGTTTTTCAGATACACATTATATATGTTTTATATTTACCTTCATTTTTCTTGATGGTGAAATTTGGATTGTTGACCATTTCAGGAAGAAGACTGTATAGGAAATAATGCCCATTTTTAGGATCATCTTTGTCAATGGCGCTGACAATCTGAATTACCTACAACAGAAAATGCTCTCATTAAGCATTCACACTCCTGATAAACATACAGTTTTAAATACAACATTCCATTCTATCAGACACATTCTCATTTGTCTACATGCCAGATCAAAAAAGCTAATTTATAATCTTGCAAGGCTTTTACAGACCTTAGACTGAAAGCCTGGGGAGCAGGGACTGTATCTGGCCCATTTAAAGTGCTTCCAGAACAAGGAGGCCGAGAATAAGGAGAGACACGTACATGAGAGAGGCCAGTAAAAACTGCTGCTGATCTAGGCAAATAATAAATTATTATTCAGCAATAAAGAAGGAAAATGGTTTCAGAAACACTCATGATGCCTATGGTAGTCTTTCATTCATATAGCCATGCTTCTCACTGGACCAAAAAGTGTAATCTATCTTTAATCCTTTCTCCTTTCCCCCAACACCATTTTTTACTTAATTGAATACATATTTTTTTTTAAATTAACTTTTGGTGTGAAGTTTTATAAGATAAATAACCTAATCTGAAAAAAAAGAAAATATCTAAATCTTTATTTGGATTTTTTCCTTTCATTTTAATAAAACCTCAGTTATTCAAGTACTAGGAACGTATGTTTGTTTAAAAAAAAAAAATCATTATTAAGAAATGATTCCCACAATAATGCAAGACACTAAGGTTACAAAAATAGTGTGTTTGGATAGTCTGAACAACTTTGAATAATCAAATAACTTCGTATGAAGCACCTCATATGATCTGTATGACTAACTACAGTATCTGCAGTGTATTTTCCTCCGTTTATGGCTTTAACCTCCAACACTACTCAGAACCATACTGCAGTTGATCATCTTCAAATCATACAAAACTGCATAGGAATAGGAAAGGAGGAAACTTTATTTTAAAATAATCATGAGGTTAGAATTTTTTTTATATGTTTGGTGCAATTACTTTAGATTCCAAGTATTTTCCAGAGAAGCAGGAACAAAGACAACTATGGATCCAGATCTCGCACTTAGAGCTGAATTTCAGTGGTATTTAGCTCATGCTAGATGGGGTTTATAACAAATTTAATGAGAATTATTGACCTTTCCCATGTGCATTGAATTCAATAACCGTTTTGTCTTATGTAGTTATTTTTGTAATGCTGAAAGAAACTGACCAATAATTTGTTGGACAATTAACTTCAAATTAGAGATCACTACAAGTTTCATTTTTTAAGTGTAGAGTAAAAAATGAAAACAGTGTCTGATGCTGTCCAAATTCATACATTTATACTTTAAATTTTCAATGCTTCGCTAACAAAATGCTAATAACTAATATTTTATACTGCTTTTACTGCAAGAGAAAGGACTATCAATCCCTATGTTACATGCACAGTAATAGACAATATCCCATTCTTTCTTCTATCTTCTTCAAGTGTCAAAGAAAGAATAAAATCTTACTAGATAACCAAGAGAAGCAACATAAAAACATAAATATTTGAAATTGTGTATGTAAAAAGATGTTTGAGCAGGTATTGATAAAGGCATAACATAATTTGCAAGACAACATAGGAAGGAATTTGAGACAATTAATTCCTTGCCTAATCATATTCTGGATAGGTCAGATTTATTATCAAAAAATCTACTGGAAAATGTTTTAGATTGTTTAAATACCACATAAATAGATTCTATTTTTTTTTATAACTGCATCTGCCAAGGTGAAAATCTTGATTCATGTGATTTCAGGCACATGTATTAGAAAAGATGGACAAAAAGGCCTAACACAGATTTTGCTTAAAGAAGTAGATGTCCAATTTAATAGCTGCATAATGGATCCAAGAGAGCTACACAGTGTCAAAAAATATAAACAGACGAAAAATATATACGCAGATGTCTGTCCCACTGCAGAGATGGTTCCATTTACAGATGTGGAACATTTTCAACTTTTTCTTGGCAGAGGTCAGAGGTACTAAACCACTCATGTGCTTTGGGCCCAGAGCTGGACTCGGTACTAGCAATTCTGCATCACAGGTAAGTGCCATTTAGAGCAGAATCCCAAAGAAGTATCTTTAGACAGATATATTTTATGATTATTCCATTTTTCAAACACTGCTAGAATAGGAAAGGAGTAGGGAAAAAGGATAATGGCTTAGAGAAGTCTGTAAAGTCAAGTGCACATAATAGGTGCAGTTTATCAGCTGGTTATGCAATTTTATCTCTGCTGGCTACATAACTGTTAATTCTTTCCAGCATTATGTAAGAGAGTTGACTGTAAAAATTCACTGTCTCCAGGTTTTCAATTAATACACCTGAAAGCCAGTAGCCAAGAGCATTAGTAATATGGGATTTCAGCTCATGGTAATTTTATGAAATAAACTTAGAATATAATCCAGTTTGAAAATTTTCAAGAAATAGAAACTTGGCATATTCTTTGTCCTTTTTTTTTTTTTTCAGGAACTGTAGACAATTCTTAATGTCCTATAGAATTCTTTTTTTGTAATTTAGTACCTTCCCTCCATTCCCTTCATTTTTACCAAATCATTCTTTCTCTGAAAATGCACCAAAAATTATATGCAAAAGACAGGCTTAGTGGAATACTACATTTGTTGTGTTACATGCACACATCAAGGAATTAAGAGTTAGTGTTCCCATAGCAACCTTATTTCTTTGTGCGTTTGCATTAAAATAAGCTTTTAAAAAAAAAACCTCAAACCATAACATATATACAGTGACACAAAGCTGCTGTATCTTTTACTCCATAGGGGTGAGAAAAGTCCAGTAATTCTCATTACCACACTTTTATTAGTATGCTGATGAGTCTACTTTATTGCTCAGTGTTGTGTGATCCTGTAATGAATGGAACACTACTGAAGTAATTCTCCAACTCTTAATCTGTGATTCATAACATGGTAGAGAATTTTTCAGGGCTGACCTGCCTTACCTACCACTACAGATGTTTTTTCTTTCCTAGTAACAAAGGTGTTCCATATACAAAATTGATCAATACTAACAATAAAGAAAGCAAGAACTGAATTTTTCACTATGTATCCATACACACTAGAGTGAAAGTCAATAACTCTTTGGCTGTTCAATCTTGAAATTTCTGAAATACTTCCATGAAAAACTTCAACTTTGATGTTGTATTAAAAATTCATGCATATATTTGATTCTGTACATACATTTAGTAGAAACATAGTAAATCAGCATATTTTACTTAACAGGCAGCCTTGGATTGAAATGAATAGTTAAATGATCCCCTAGGACAACTCAGCATTATAGTCTGCAGGTTTGTATTGCTTTTCTACGAAGCCACATATGCCTGAAATAGTATTTGTAAAACATTACCCGTATAATCATAATGAATGAGGTAGAAGGATAAACAGAAAAACAAAGTTCTTATCAGTGTATAATAACTATCCATGTGCGATTTTAATCTATGAGACTGTTTAAAAGTCTTTCCCTGCCATGTAACTTGTTAACCTACCTTAGAATGGTTCCTTATCATTAGTAAACTGTTCCCTACTTTTACTAAAACTGTTCTTCCAACTCTGATAAAACTTTTGCAGTTACGTTAGTGCTCATGGGTATTTCCAAATTACTTTGCCGAATCATCATATCATAAGCAGCAGACTCATCACAGTACAATTTTAACTTTGCCTCTTCAGCTAGAGCCAGCCCTTTACTTCTAGACCCTATACTTTGCCATTTGGACGAGCTTTGACTCTTCAGAGAGACAAAGATCTATCTGAAGATTTCCTCCATTAGAAAAAACCAATTCTATTAGGAGAACTGAATAAAATAGAAACAAATTGAGGAAGACTGGAGGAGCATTGTATTCAGTTTTATATTGCTCATTGGCTTGAGCACTGATACATCATTGTCTGCACTACTTAAATGTTTGAAAATTTGCTAGCTTTGTTTTGAGCAAACAGCACTTCACTGGAAAAGTCTACGTATAGACTGAGGAACAGTGACTTTCTTAATCAACAATACAGATGTTCTGTTCTAGGAGTTTAGGAAAATAATTCAGCTGGGCTGGAGAATAATCAACTGTACAGCTACAGCCAGCAAACCCATGCATGTTCTGGCTTTATTAAGTGGAATTATGAAAAAAAAAGGAATAATAGGGAAAGGCATGAGCTGGTTTATGCTTAGCTCAGCGGTACTGTAACAGTAGGTTCTTTTTTTTTTTTTCCCCTAAACCTGACAAAAAACATTTTGGGCAACTTTCTGTTGTGTGTACAAATGTGCAAAGAACACATAAATATGTGCATGGACAAATAAGTTTCCTTCTCCTCTCCCTTTCCTCCCCTACTAGCTGTAGTACCTCTACTGTTAGAGGCAGGTTAAAGCAAAGAAAATGCATCTGGCGATGTTATACATCAACAGTTTTTAATACATTCTGTCACATCACCAGCAGCTGCAGTTGCCACTTGCAATTATATCGGAACCCAAAATAGACCACTTAGAAACTGAACTGGAATAGATGGTTCAATATATTTAGGGGCTGCAAATAAGGTTTCATAAAAGGTTCAAATGTTATCTACCTTATGGTAATACAAATTTGATTTAAACTTAGAGTTATGTTGAACTGCAAATGTAAATAGATTGGAATACCATAACACAATTGTGCCTTTCCTGCACATGTAACATTGAAGAGATCTCCTAATTTGAAGAACTATCCAAATTAGGCTTTTCCTACTATGCAGTAGTGCCTTTCTCATATCAGCTATTTCATAGCTGAGACATATTTAATTTTTCGAATTCTTCATCTTGACTGATTAATATGATTTCTTCCAAAATTTGAATATAGAATAATAAACATCAGAAAAACCAATCACGTAGTGTAGATACTAAAATCTTTAGAGGAGCAGATAATTTTTGAATGACAACTTAAATTTAGAACCTAACCTTGGGGATTATTCTGGACTGGTTACTGTTCCAAGAACGTTATTTGTTGAAAACACTGAATAAATTGCAGGATCAGTGCCACCTCATCCATGCTGGCAGACAAATATTTAATAACCATCTGTAAAGTTCACACAAGGATTCATGGTCAAGAGTGACATCTGCCATCAGATCAACAGTGTAAGAGATGATGGCAAGATGAAGAATATAATGGTTTAATGAAAGTTTTCCCCAAGTCCTTAAACAAAACCCTCTTCTACCAGTTGACTCTTAATAATCTCATTTATTGTTTTATTCCAAAATGAAATGCAAACATTTTCCACCCTCTTTTAAGCCTCCTGAAATTTGATAGGAATATCTAGATAAATATATTCAGAAAATACTGTGCAACAGAGTTTTCAGATTTCAGGGAAGCTGACTGAGCCCCGGACAAAGGTATACTCATTATAATTTAATAAATCCTAGAAAATGTAACTACTTAGCATCTGAAATCCACACTGAGCTAAACAGAAATCCACTCTGAGCTAGAACAACTTAAATACCAACAGTAACATAACTGTCTGCCCATAAGGGCACATTTCAGTAATCTGCTTTTCAGCGGTTAGAGAGAATTCTAATTTTTTAAATGGCACATTTTTGACACCTTTTTAATAAACAAAAAGGGGTGCAAGAAGTCAAATCATCTTCTGTAACAATCCAGTCTTGGCAGAGGGAGGTTGTCATACACTACTATATAGGTTGTCATTTAATACTACTAAAAGAAAATAATTTCTAACTCTATTGTCAGGTAACCTTTTTTGGAGAATAGTGAATTTAATGCCTAACACCCACATGAGACACAGGAATAGTTGGATTAACAAGACTACTGTCATGCTGTCAGCTGCTGTTTATTTAAATAAAATGTCACAATCTAGAAATAAATTAGAAAGTTTAAAAACAGTGAATTGTTGTAACATACAGTGTTTCTCAAGCTGGACAAAAGTTAAATCTCATTTATACTGCATTACTTTCTAAAAGTCTGCACATTTTCTTGAATCTTTGTCTTGTCATTTATGTGGCATATGAGATTCTTCTCTGTTTCTGTACCTTTGTCCTTCAGAATGGATGCCTTTTAAGAAATCCATTTAATTTTCTTAAAAAAATGCTATACAGATTAAATCTTGCTTCTGATATCTTGCTATGTTTAATTCACCTTGTAGAGTGTTCTGTAAATTCTTCTGCCAACCCTTTTGTTTCATTAAATCAAAAAGTAAATAACCTGGTAAGTCTTTTTTTTTTTGTGCGAATATAAAGAAAACTTGAACTCTACATCTCCAACACTCCATCCTTCTTTAGATACTTTAAACACAGTAATAATTGCACAATTTACTTGACTTTCCACCAAGTTCTGATTTCTTTTCTTGTTTTTTTTTTCCCAGTTGTCATAGAAAAGTGAGTAACAACCAAATAGGTAGAGATTATAACTGAGATACTGGTAAGGAGAAATGATTTTATTGTTTTAAGTGTTTCTTCTAAATTACACCTGCGATCAGTGGCAATATAGTTCAATAACTGCATTGGAATTCAGGTTGGATTATACTTTTGCCTATTAACACAAATAGAGTGGAAAGGAAATAGTGAGAGCTTAAAGATAGAGCATTTTTTTCCGGATATTGTCCCAAGATACCTATCTTTCATATAGAACCTATACTTCAAAAAATACGCATGTCCATATGTAGAGAGATGTAGCACAGAATATGATCATAGGTTTATCTTAAATGAATGTTAAGAGCTATTAGCATGAACACCTAGGCACATATTTTGGGAATAAAGATAAGATGACAGGTAGCAACCGCATCCCATTCTCACACATCAAAGTACACAACAGGAAAACATGGAGATACTTACTTGCCCAGGCTTCCCATTCTCACACAAAAAGGCTTCAGGCTCTGATGCAAACTCAGGAGCGTTGTCATTTACATCAAGAACTTTGATAGCAACAGGCACCCGGGACACTTGACTGTGGTTCCCTAAGAAAAGAAATCAAAGCATAAAAGGTAAGTATATTTAATTTGGGACTGATGCATAAATGCTTACACGGTAACCATGCTCTTCCTGTCTTCTGTCCTTGCTTAATTGGGTTGTATTATCTGTAATGGATCGTAAAGTTGTAGCATGAGATAAAGAATGATGTCCAGTATTTTATGGCTGAAAAGAATAAATAGATCCCAATTGCAAACAGCATTTGTTGGAGATTAGTTCAATGAAGACCTTTCTTGGACTAAATTAGTAAGATTTTTCTTTGATGAAGTTTGTATTGTTTTATTGATAAAGTCCATTATACATGTAAAAGGGAAGGCTGTAAACAACATAGATTTATTTCTTTGTTTATCTTTGGCAGAGCACAGAGCATTTTACTCTATTAGCTGTTCTGACTGCACATCTATTATTTCTTCATTACAAATACGATTAATGTGGAGAGCCACATTGTGAGAAAGATAGATGGTAAGCAAAACTGGATAGTACTTTGGACTATTAAAGTACTTTGATTCATCTGCCACTGACCAAAGATAAGACCTGTGAACTTCTTTTTTCACTGAAATGAAGCTTCATTATTTATAATCTAGAGCTATTTTGCATAAAAGTGTTTACCACTGTAAAGAGTAGAATAAACTTGTTAAGCTGTAAGGAAAGAAAAGCTAAATTAACAGTTCAAAATCTACTTTGAATAGATTTCAGAGTCAGTTTCTAGTGTCCTTGCTTCAATTCAGTATAGCTGATTTACTTTAAGAGACTATTTAAAATATTTCAGATTATTTTTCCCCAGAGAAGAAAAACACAAATTCAGTTTAAACTGAGATGACGAGCTGATCTGAAGAGTTTATTCTACGGCACATGCATACCTCTACAAGTAATTCAATACTAGTTTAAAAATCCAACTCTTAGTATTATTTTACAACTATAGTGTTCTATGTTGTTTATATCATCAACAGTTTGAAGAACTGCACACTGTGAATTAAATTCTGGGTCTGACTTGTAATTGAACTACCTAAATAATTTTACCTAAATTATTACTGCAGGCAAGAAAGCTGCTACCATAAGTCAGGGTATTGACTTACTCACAGTTGTTGTGACAGCTTAGGAGGTGTCCAAAGCTGCCATCAGTCCACATGGGTTCTGTTATCTGGCAATACACAACTGGCTAAGGGAAGGCAGAACAGGAGTTTCTATTGCCTAGTATTCAATGTACTTCTCGTAACAAATGTCTACACAAAGCAGAAGTAGGTCAGGCTCCACCAGTGGGTAAGTAGCAACTGGTGGCAGCCCTACAAGTGGCAGAGATGATCAAAGGAAGAATCACTACATACACTGTATTTTTTGTGGTTTACATCAGAATTAGTACTGTTGTGACCTAAGCAAACCGTACCTTTAGCATCCTTTATTTTCCTCGTATGCTAAAGACAACCATAATTTTTGAGGGTCCACCCACCTGTAAATTTACAGTGCTCTACTAACATTACTTTGAAATAGCATAAAAATATTTATTATGAAAGACAGAGAACCAGGCTATCACCAAATGTACTAGTGCTATAAACAAAGGTTTATGTTTTCTGGATAGCCTGAAATACTAAAATTACATCTGTATAGGATATGGAAAATTACAAGACACCAGACTTCGAATGGTTCCCATTTGAAGGAGTCCAAAGTTTTAGTTCAGAAAGATACATGTTACAGAACAAAAAGAAATTCCCACCAAAGTATTATAAGAGTAATATTCATGTCCATTCTGCATCATATGATCTTACTTATTAACAGGTGAGGTGAACACTTGTGCCATGAAATAATAATGTATTTGGAAAAAAAAAAAACCAGCTAATATGCAAATCATGAATCCCAAACATTTTAAACACATTTTTTAATGTTAACTTGATAAAAATACAGACAATGAATCTTGAGCTTATCAGAATTCTCAGCGCTGGTGTCATATTTAAACACTAAAGATTTACTTTTATCTAAATTAATGAAATGATGGCAGTTCAAATTTTAAAGACATTACAGAGAAATGTAATTAATTAGATAAGCTTCTAAAGAAATTATTCATGTCCCTTGTGACTGCCCCCAAAATGTTTGTCTTTCATCAGAAATACAAACATTAAATGTAAAGATATTATAATTAGAAACTTGATGAGAATTAATTTAAAAAATTAATTTACTAAACACAAGAGACCCAACTGGTTTGGAAAACTGCAAACAAGGGGATATTCACCACCTATTAGGGTTCTTGTGACAATGATGAAATTTATTGTTGAGAAAGGGAGAAAGACAGAGATGGAGAGGGAGTTTTATCTACTGCTTGTACTGCCCGCCACACTGAATACATTGCATTATTTTGCTATTGTAAACTTTTAAATTAAAATTTACTTTATGATAACTGTTTTCCCTGGATAAAAAAAAAATCACCCTAAGCATACCTACTCAAACAAATCAATGAATTCTCACTAAGGAAATCAAGTTTTCACTCGTGGATGAAAACATGGTGAAGACAAAATAGTTTCACCTATCCATTTTCATACTTCTAATGTCTGCAAACTTCTCAGTGGTAAAACATGTACACAGAGGATGTCCCTCAAGTTTCAATCCATCTCTGTTAGCAATACCCAATATCCTTGAACTAAAAGCAGAAAGTGATTGAGGTGGATCCACTCTGATCCACAGAGTGCACAAACTGTTGCGTTTGCACGGGCAGCTGTCTGTCACACAGTTGGCCTTCATACTGATTAGTAATCAACGTTGTCGTAGTTTAGCCCGGATCGGGACCAGACTACGCAGTCTCTCTCTCACTCCCCCCACCCTCCGAGAGAACAGGGGGAGATAATAGAAGAAAAACGGCTCGAGGTTTGA